>VYZW01015402.1:41492-55560 GCA_013401315.1 Balaeniceps rex
GATAAGGAAAGAAGTTGTTTCCGTTCAGTCAAAAAAAATGAAATCTACTTCACAGAAACCCCAGGCTGACCTGATTTTTCTGAAAGCACCCAATTCCCATAAATCAAAGGCACCTGCAATCATTCAACAGCTCTGTGAAATCAGGACAAATCTTGGGCTTTTCTTATTTCCAAGAGTAATACAATACAGCGAATGCAAATCAAAAGATCCCTCCCAGCCTGCTTAGTAATCTCCTGAGAGCCATCCCATACATCCTAACACAATGCTGTCAGTTGGCTGATGGGATCAAATAGCATCCAGGTTAAAACCAATGCAATCCAGAGAACAATGGTTTCAAACTCAGTGGGCTGGGAAGTGGAAGGTATGGTGTTCCTTTTTTTTTTGTACATACACAATGTGCCCTTAGGCATATTTTCCATGGTGAGAAAAGGAGAGTGAAACTCCCAAAGGTCACACAGCACCCTGCCTGCCCACCAAGACGAAGATNTTTCTTATCTACCGGATTACTTTGGAGCCAGTTACTGCCATGCTAGACAGTTCCCAAGAGGAGAACTTGGTGTTTGCTCCCTTGCCCAGTTCCAGAATTACAAAACCAGCTCAGAAATGCTGCAAAACTTGCAGTAGGGAAACAGCCTTTGTGTTCTTACCAACTTAAAACATGCAGCAAAAACTTCTGTAGCCAGCAAGTTAACAAGGTAGCAAGATGCTGAGGATCGCAAGCCCTGCATACAGATTTATTTTGATAAGGAAAGAAGTTTTTTCCTTTCAGTCAAAAAAAATGAAATCTACTTCACAGAAACCCCAGGCTGACCTGATTTTTCTGAAAGCACCCAATTCCCATAAATCAAAGGCACCTGCAATCATTCAACAGCTCTGTGAAATCAGGACAAATCTTGGGCTTTTCTTATTTCCAAGAGTAATNCTGGGAAGTGGAAGGTATGGTGTTCCTTTTTTTTTTGTACATACACAATGTGCCCTTAGGCATATTTTCCATGCTGAGAAAATGAGAGTGAAACTCCCAAAGGTCACACAGCACCCTGCCTGCCCACCAAGACGAAGATCTGGGACCTAACACCTCAAACCACAGAGGTGGCCACAGGAGCTTATTAAAGCCATATTTAAAGCAGAGATATATTTTACAAAATTTAAATCAATGGAAATGCAAAAATATATAGTTAAAAAAAAACCCTTTCCCATCCCACCCCCATTTCTCACCAGGTTGTGAGTGGTGGGGGAGTACAGTGATATTGGCTTGGGACTGCAGAAACCAAAATCCTCAGGCACAAAAATTGGCCTTGGACTTATCACTCCCTCTGTAACACAGCTTTCATTTCTAGAAAGCAGAGACGACGATCCTGTCAACTTTGGTAAAATCCTTAAACTCTAGAAATTTTACTGTGTCGTACTGCTTGGCACCAAGAGCCTGGTTCAGGGTCCTGGATCCAACCATCCTGGATTCTGTGCCAAGGTTGCAGATAGCCCCTCCTGCAGAAAGCGTCAGTATCGGTGCAGGTGTTCAACGCAAGAAAGGCACACATAGATGGGGAAGAGTACAGAAACAACAAATCCATTGGTCAACATAGGTCAGTTAGTGATCTCAGCACAACAGAAACCCAAGCACTCTGAAGGGGGGTTTAGAGGACTCTGTGGCAGAAAAGTTTCAAGGAAAGATTTGGAGGAGAAGAGAGCAGAGTTTTCCTCTCAGACCCTTCACTTCTGTTGCTTCCGAAAGAGGATGAACACATCCCACTTGGTCTCAGCACTTGAGGTAGAGCACACAAGCCTGGCAGGTGAGAAATAAGGGGCATGTCATTGCACGTTGAGGCGCAGTGGATGGGGAGGTCACTAGCAAACTGAGCACGCAACTCCACAGCACACTTCTCCAGGCACTTCTGAGAACAGAGCCATACTTAAACAGGGCAAGGCTGAGCTTTGGTCAGGGACATCTCTTTGTCAAGAAGTACGCATTTCTTGTTTTCACACCAGCTAGAAGCAGAACACAATGCAAGTGCTAAATGTAAGTGCTACCATTGTCCTACCATGCGTTGAATCCTTTGTGTCAAGTAGCACTCCACCTCAGAAGGCAACGCTCAGACACAGTTGAGTCCATGCTACTCATTCCACTTCACATAGAGATGCTCAGCGCTATTACATGAGGCCCCTTAGCTTAGCAGAAACGCCAGCGGTACTCTACACTTTTCAAATGATGTATGCAGTGAGTTCCTGAAAGATCCTGGGTTTTGCACTCCAGATACTAGGAGCAACGACTCGCAGACCTTTGCAGATTTATGAGCCACAATTCACTTCACTGCAATCACCATTAGAAACATTAAAGAGCTAGATCTAGCTAGTTATTTATAGAGCGACATCTGAGTACCTTCCGAATCACTGAAAAAGCTCAAGGCTGACTCATTTTGTCACTGGAACGAAAGGATGGCATTTCAAAATACCTGACCATGCAAATATGCACCCTGCATACCCGACCGGGCAGCAAAGGGTAGCACATGCCTCTGGCCAGAATCTTGGGGGGCACAAAGGGAAGTAAATCCATCAGAGTCAATGGAGAGGTGCTGATTTATGCCAGTGGAAGAGCCGATGCCTTGGGGGAACTTCACAAATGCTTTAGTCACACATTCCAGTTCATCAGGAAATTTCTCTTGCAGAGACACTGCAACATGCATGTGTGTGCATGTGTGAAGCTAGCAAAGTCTTTTTTTTTTCTGCCACTGGGTGGGAATAGCTTTGTCCAGGCTGCTTATGGAATGTATGCCAGCTATTCAAACACTAGGTCTTCCCCCACCATCTAGTTCCATGCTCCAGTGTCCCCATCTTTCCATGTTCATAACCCCTCCTAAGCCTGTACTTGCTGCGTCCTCACCTCTTATTTTTCCCTGCCCAATGCATCTTCTTAACATCGCGTCCTGCACCACCTACACGCCACATATCTGTTGTGCAGCACTTGTCCTGGCAATGCCTCAGGCACTGCAGAACACGATGTGGAACAAAAACTTAGTGCCACAGCTGCTCACATCAGAAGTCAGCAGCTCCACTGTCACTTCCATAGGTCGGGAAATATCATTCAGGAGATGTCCTTCCATTGCATTATTTATTCTCTTTTTGCAAAACCCTTTTAATAGTACTCAGGGCTTTATTGTATTTAGTCAATCTTCCTGGAGATAATTTGCCAGAACTCATAATCTTCTTCTTCTGCACCAGCATGCTGGAGGAGCAAGTGCTGACCAGTGTGGGTGAGGAAGGAGATGCTGACAAAATTTCTGGGTTTTTTTGCAGTCTCTTTCACTGAGAGGAACAGGCTGCAGACATGAAGTTGAGCGAGATAGGGAGCATTACAGTTCTGGGCATCATGTGTTCCTCAACCTTTCCTGAATTAAGGAAACCTCTGTGTAACAAGAAAGAATATTGAAGAAGAGCAAGTCCACTGACAGTTGAAAACTCTGTTTATTGCCCTTGGTTATATCTCTGGCAAGGCACAGAGAGAGGAAAAGACTCCAGTTTTCAGGCAGGAACTGGTGGTAGGAAACAATAGTGAAAGGAGACAACTACCATGGAATGTTCTCATGTCTTAAGGCGTGCTCCAGCTCCCTGAAACATTGGTATTTTTCAGCAGGATATTGTGAAGTGCATGCAATTCTTCAGGTTCGTGTGACTCCCTGGTATCCCTCCTGGGCTTCAGAAGGTGAGAAACTGAGCCTAGTGAGGTCATGGAAAAACACCAGGGAAACGTTGCCTGACATGCTCTGTCTTTCCTCAGCCTGTGCTGTTTCTGTAATCCTGACCTCATCCTTTTCTCTGGTGTGCAGCCTGGATCCAGAGATGGTAACAGAAGCTTGTCATCTCAGTTGCCTGCCACCTTACCAAGCTTCACAGAAGTTGTCAGTATGAAGGCATCGACTCTCTGCCTCCTCTGCTGCTGTGGCTGAGACGCCACCAACCTTAAAAGCCCCCTTCTCCCTGTGCCTCCGCTCCAGGTCCACAGGGATGAGATAACACAGCTTTAATCCCTCTTGTTTGCTCTGCTCCCTTTAGACACCCCCGCCCTCTGCACTACCTTTAATAGAAATTGGAGAACATGGATTCCTACCGCAGAGTATCCTTTTCGCTTTAATTAAGTCTCCAGTTGTTAAAGAGTATCAAGTGTCCCCTGCACTGAGACAGGCAGATTTGTGGGACCCGGTGAAACAGGAATGTGCAAAACAAAACAGGGCTGTTTGGTCGGTGATAGGCGAGAGTATCGCCACCGAGCAGGGACCGCAAGAGGACATGCTCAGATCAGACTGCCTGCTCCCCCGGCGGGGATGCTTCGTGCTGCAGGCTGCGGCACCTGCAGGGGGGCTTTAGTCATGGGAAGCACAGACTTTTGGGTCATGTTTATCACAGGCACAAGGCAAAACGCGACCAGACCCTGCCAGCCTGTGGTGCCCCTCCCCAGTGCTCGCAAGGAGGGGACCAGAGTCCTCTGGGGCCATGCCCACAGCAGGCAGTGGGAAGGACAAACTGGAGCCCCCAGCCAAGCTGAGAACGGGTGCCAAATCCCAGGGAAAGAGCAGCACCAGCTCTGTGGCAGGTCTGAGCAGATGACTCTCCCCAGCCAAGAACCCTGCCAGCCTACGTGGCTGGTGTGCAGACGGGGGTGACATGCCACACATCCACAGAGAAGGTCCTTGGGACCGCTCTTAATCCTCCACCACCTTGAGATGGAGCTTTGGCTACCTACACGCACTGACGAACAGCTGGAGCCAGGGAAAAGGTGACATGGTCCCTCCCAAAGAGGGGAAAGGAAACAGTGTGTTCCAATCAAAATTAAAATCTTCCATTTTGAATTGAACTTTTAGCAGCGTATTTTCTGTAAACAAAGGCCATCCCTTTCATGACTTCAAACAATTGAAACCAATTGTTTTGATTCACAAGGAGATTCTAGCCAGAGCAATGCTCTTGCATGGCAGGTTTTGCATTCATTGAATCAGCACCTCCCAGCAGAAAACCTTGCCTTTGGAAAGTTTCCAACCATCTCTGCTTTGGAAACAGCGCTTAGGGCAAATCACACTGCCACATCAACACTGAATCATAGTTCAGATGGAGATAGAAACCTAGAGGATTTCCAGAGCAAGTTGTTTCACCACACCCTTCATGCAAAATCTTTTTTCCACTTCCAGTTCTTGCAAAGGGCAATGAGCATTGTTATAAGTGTTTTACATTGTTGCTCTCTGCCAAATGAACATGATCACTCTCACCACCATAGGAGCTTCTAAGTAATGCTAATTACCTGCAAGAAACAATTTTAGAAGCACTAAAAGCAACCAGGATAAATGGTTACATTTAACTATAACCCCAGTGAAAAACTCTATTCCAACAAATAAGCTTAAATTGTAAATTTTGTGAAAATGCCAGAACATCAGTTACTTTCAAGTTTTGTAAAAGCAAGTTGCTTTGAGCACATGTTTTGTTGCTCTTTGCTCTTTCATACATCATTCCACAGTCACTGTTGTATCAGAAGGGAGGTAGTGAGAAGCAAGCAAAGATCCACCTAAAATGCCAGTCCACATCATGAACCAGGTTTACACAGACCATTGATGATAACCTGCTTTTCAAAACTCGCCCTTTGCCTGCCTTAAACCTCCTAAGGAATTTACTTTCACCATATTCCTGCTGTGTAGGATAACATTGTCTCCGTCACTGACTTAAACACGAATCATGGTGTGGTGTAGAAGACTGAACACAGTTCATCTGAACTTTACCCCCAAGCCTGACCTTTAAGACTATTTTCCCTCTTTCAGTTGCATGCAGCAAGTCTTGGTATATCATCATCAGTGGGAAATATGTGACTGCACTGAAGGAGGAAAATAACTGGGAGACATATAAGTAACTGAGACAATGCAGAATGGCCAGAACCATGGCAGCTGCTGAGGGCAACTTTACAGTTTGACATTATGCACATCCAGGTAAATTATAACTTTTATATGCATTTTCCTGTGGGCACAAGAACTAGCACAAACTTACAAGGAATTTTTTATTATTACCACTCTGTGGAGAAGGTGACTGTTTCTGGAAGGGGAAGAAAACTGGTAGAGTCCCTCCCAAACTCTCTGCCAGAACCTCTTTTAAATTAGCTTTTCCAAACTTTTCTCAAAGCTTCTATTAGCTTTCAACAACAATAACAGGAGCCTAAACACTGTAAACAAAGTATTTTTTCCATGCTAAACAGTTTAAAAAAAAAAAAGAAGAAGAAAAGAAAGAGACAATGCGGAAAGCAGTGGAGCACCAAGGTTCTCCCTGTTTCTGTGGGGGTACCTCCTCACACTTGGTCTGAGCGCCTCGTGGCTTCAGCAAAACTTTAGATCAAGCCCTAAACTTTGTCAAACAGATTCTTGGCTGGTCTCAGCCCATGCGGCTTCATTAAGTCTTCGGGACCCTGTAGGAGAAAGCACTTTCCCTACTGCTTTGTGCTGGGTGTCTTCCTACAGCTTGGTTCAAGCTGGAGCGGCATAGCCCCAAGGGTCTGCTGAAATATGCAGTGCTGCCTAAAGGACTGAGTTTCCTAAGGCTTGTTAAAATCAATGTCTCAATATCCTCCAGGCTGCCTGGAAAGTTTTGGCCAAGCTTCATCAGTAAGATAGGATGAAATATACTATCTTGTAGTGGAAATATTAATTAGTTACTGTTTCTGAAGTGTATTGAATGTGAAAATCTTTCATGTTATTGTATCTCTGTCTTTTCTTATCTGCAATATGGGCTTTCTGGCTCCCCTATCTACCCCAACCAATATTTTATATAAACCTAGAGTGCAAAGCCTGCACTGACATCTTAGAGGATAAGCCAAGTGACTACCATTCAAATATTTATTTCATGAGAAGTTAGAACATTTTGCACTTTCTCCACAACTCTTTCAAAAGCAGCTCATTTCTTCTTGCTGGAAGAGTGCCCATTGTTCATTTGACACTAAAGATAGGGCTTTGCTGTTTTCTTTTAAGTCAGCGATTGGAGGGTGGAGAGCAAAGAGGGAGTTAAGCTTTATTATGCTGCCTTGTAAAAAGGATACAACATTATGCAAAAGGAATGATGTGGAACAAAAAATTGCTTTCTTTTCCATGCACTCTCTCTCACTGGCATACAGATTTCAAACAATATTCTTCCTTCGCTTTGCCCCATAGATTGGATTTCAGATGGCTCTGTCAATTAAATGGCAGGCGCTTTGTGCACCTTGCTGCCTCGGTCATTTAGGAAGCAGCAAACAGTTTTCTGTTGCCCTCAAAATTTCCAAATTAAAGGGGCAGGAGGGTGGTGCTGTTTGTCTGGTTTTAAGTCTGTCTTAAATACGCATTTGATCTCTTTAGTGTTGGAGCCTGTAGCCTGGAATGAACAATATTCCCTCAGAGTAAAGACAGGCAGAGCATTACATCCACAGAAGGGTAAGTGGGGCACAGAGGCACTAAGTGATTTGCCTGAGGTCACACCGAGATTTCATGGAGAAGCAGGGACTCAGGCTTACAGCTTCTCTGTCTTTAAACTGGAGGAAAACACAGAGGGACTGTGTGATCTACCAAGAGAAAAGAGGACCGCCAGTTGCTTTTCTCCATGGCTTCACAGGATAAACCAGAAAACACTGAGTGATGCCCCTCCTGATTTGTTTTTCTAACAATGTGTCCTTACCTCCCAGCTGCTTGCCTCACTGCAGCATGTTGTGCAGCAGGATCATTTTATAGCCAATAAAGTGTTTCTTCGTGTGTGTTTATCATCCCTGAAAGTGGAATCCCTCATGGCTGAATGTAGCTTGCACGGTGCACAGTGGGGAATGCATGGCAGACTCCCAGTGAATTCCAGCGTTGAACGTGATTAGCTTCCCTGTACCTCTGAGGAATAGTACCAGGAAATTGCTAACACTGTAAATTGTCTCAAATATGCACTTACTAAAGCCTTTAAAGAGCAATTACTGTATGTTAACTGAACACCAATCAACTGTAAAAACAGCAGTTATGTGGGTTTAATAGGTATATAAAGGAGAAAACCTCACTACCCTGCAATTAATTCTAAATCACATAAAAAGTGTAACTTGTACACTTATTGCTTATTAATATATAAAACATGTACAGCATGTTAAAACATTTAATTAGCACTTACATAACAGGCTAAAAGTTAAGCATCAAATTATCACTAAAACACTGTTGAGCTCTTCATTCATGTGAAACAACACCCCAACATGCAGTGCTCAGGTCGTTCTAGCAATTAGGTGCTTTCAGCTACCGTTCAGTGATTTTGTATCAGCTGTGTCCCGTGCTCTGTCAGGAAAAATGATATATTGTCCAGTTTCACTGTCTCCAGAATCACCTTTCTTACAAATACAGGACATTCCCAAGAAAGCCAGAAGCCAAAGAAGGGACAACAGGAAGAGATGCTCATGAGCAAGGTCTTCAGCTCTCATCTCCGTGAGGCTGTGTTTAAAAATCTGGCCAGTAAAAGATATGTTAATAGCAATTCACAAAGTGGAGAATTTCATCAGTAGCTATAAGCACATGAGGAGAGAGAGGAAAGTAAATCTGCAGTGAAGGTCTGCACATGGAAGAGAAGATTAGCAGTAAATGACAACAACAGGCGGGCTTATGGCAGAAGCCAGGGAAGAGGGGAGCCGAAACCAGAGCGCTGGAGGCCTCCAGCATCGCCAGGAGGAGAGCAAGGGACTAGATATGCAACAGGAGTTTGAAAAAGTAGGAAAGAGTGGGGGGGAGGCACCTTAGACTTGACTTGCAGTCAAGATGGATGCTTACTAGGGATCCCAGAGGGAAGGAAAATAATAGCGGATATATGCCATTGGGAACTTCATCCAATCATGCAGTCTGTTGACAGAAGGAAACCACAACGTAGAATTACCCTTTGTTTAGTCTAAATCAGCTGCCAGTATGCACATACACCACATGAAAGGCGAAACCTGAACACGTTCCCAGAACGTCTTCCTGAAAAAGCCATCTGCTGCCCAAGCTAATGTTACCATCCTCCCCATCACAATGAGTTTTGAAAGGATAAATTCCATTTTCCAGGCAAGATAACATCCTCATCTCAGCAACATAGCTTAAGGCTGCCAAGTGCAGTCAAGAAGCTGGTTTCTTCACAGAGGCTCTCAGCTATTGCGTGTAGACTCACAGAAGAGGCACGGGTGTAGAAGGGGTCTGCACACAGCCAGCATGGCCCATCACTCTTGTGGTTTTGTGAAGGGCTGTGGACTTACACCACAGCTTCAGAGAAAAGGAGGGATTGCTAAAGGTCAGCACAGAGAAAGGCAGAGCCACCAGCAAGCTGGAGAGGTTATTGGAGGGAGACCTGTGCTGTTGGCCTTCTCCGCTTGCAGAAGGAGGTGGCAGATGAAGGACACCCAACCAGCCCCCTGACTTCTGTGGGGCAGGTGTGAAAATGCCTGGTCAAGGTGAAGGCCCAACAAGAGAGGGCCATCTCTTGGTCCCAGACACACAGATGCATGGTTGCTTCTCACCAGAGTGGGTAGAAAAGCCTCCCTTTCCTCAGAAAGGTCATTTAACAGACCCCAAGGAGGTGGGCAGATCTGTTCCCCCTCAGAAAAAGGGTGTCCACTCACTAGTTTTGCCTAAATTCTTTGACTGTATTTGGTTGCATTTTTACTCATCTTGATAGTAAATCTGAATTTATGGTACCCCACCAGCTTTAAAGATATGTCATACAAAAAATAAAAAATTGTGTGCCTTTCATGCACAAAGGTTTAACTTAAAGCATTTTCCCTCTTGATATAACTATGTCTGTGCACTTACCAAGAGGACAGATTTAAATGTGAGCAGTTGTGGGACCAAGAGAGGGATAGCTCCTTGTGGTGGGTTGCCCTTGGCTGGCTGCCAGGTGTGGACCAAGCCGCTCCATCAGTCCCCCTCCTCAACAGGGCAGGGGAACAAAATATGACAAAAAGCTCATGGGTTGAGATAAACACAGGGAGATCGATTACCACTTACCATCATGGGTAAAACAGACTCAGCCTAGGGAAATTAATTGAATTTATTGCCAACCAAACAGAGTAGGATAATGAGAAACAAGAACAAAACTAAAACCACCTTCCCCCCGCACCTCCCTTCTTCTCAGGCTCCACTTCACTCCCAATTTCTCTACCTCTTCCCCTCGAGCAGCACAGGGGGACAGAGAATGGGGATTGTGGTCAGTTCATCACGTGTTGATGCAGCTCCTCCCTGCTCCAGCGTGGGGTCCCACCGATGGGAGACAGTCGTCCATGAACTTTTCCAATGTGGATCCTTTCCATGGGGTGGAGTCCTTCAGAAACAAACTGCTCCAGCATGACCTCCATGGGGTCATAGGTCCTGCCAGAAAACCTCCTCTCCATAGGCCTCAGTTCCTGCCAGGAACCTGCTCCAGTGTGGGCTTTCCATGGGCTGCAGCTTCCTTCAGGGCACATCCACCTGCTCTGGCATGGGGTCCTCCATGGGCTGCAGAGGGACAGCCTGCATCACCATGGTCTTCACTACGGGCTGCAGCGGAATCTCTGCTCTGGTGCCTGGTGCACCTCCTCCCCCTCCTTCTTCACTGACCTTGGTGTCTGCAGGGCTGTTTCTCTCACATTTTCTCATTCCTCTCTCACAGCTGCTGTTGCACAACATTTCTTACCCTTTCTGAAATATGTCATCACAGAGGCACTACCAATATCGCTGATGGGCTCAGCTTTGGCCAGCGGTGGGTCCATCTTGGAGCCAGCTGGAGCTGGCTGTGTCCAACGTGGGGACAACTTCTGGTGTCTTCTCACAGAAGCCACCCCTGTAGCCCCTCCCACTACCAAAATCTTGCCACATAAGCCCAATACAGTCCTAATCCCTGGAAACTGATTCATGTCTTCAATAACCATCAGCAAGAGTACCAGCAATCATCTAACCTGTAAAGTAACTGATTTGTGTCCTTACCAAGAGTTTGGACAATACAAAGCTGCTCAAAGGAAACAAATAGTTTGCAGAAGGAATGTATTTCTCCTCTCTCCTGGACCTGAACATGTCTTGAAAGTTGTTGGAAAAAAATGGATCTTTTTACTATACGACACAGCATGTCAGGTCTATATTCTTTGTTCAGGGGGTTTTATTCTTGGCCTGGCATTTGTTGCCTAGTTCTGAGGTGAGTTTAGTGTCCTTCTATGCACAGGAGCAGATGTTCAGTGCATTTTTTGGGGCTGAACCAGTTTTGTGGTTAGCTTAGTTTGGCAGGATCCAGCTCCATGATGCAGGCAGTCCCTTCTGGTTTTACATTCTTATTCTGGTAAAAGAGAAGGGAAGGTCTTCAGGCTAAGGCCATGGACAAGGACCCAACTTACCATAATTTATTTTCTGGTTATGACAGACTTCCCCAAGACAAGATAATTTCCTCTGCTTCCTATACCAGTTCTCCATCTAGCAAACGGAGATATGAAAACCTCCTTCTGCTCTGACAGTAAGCCACAACTTGTTTATCCCTTAGATGGTAAGATTTTTTGGTGAAGGGTTTGTGCTCTGTTCATGCTACAGCAAGCACTACAAAAATACTTGTGTGACATGACTTCTTTATGCTATTGTCATGTACAAAAAGATCAGTGTCTTGTTCCAGTTTTTATTCCATCCTCTAACTATAAATTACTCTCTTTGAGAGAGCATTAGTGACAAGGATACTAGCATGAAATACTAATGGGCTCTTGCTCAAATTATGATTACCATTAGTGAAAAGAAACATGAGAATTAAAATAATTGAAATACTTCATTAACAACAGAAGCCTTTCTACTATGGATCCTCCATGAAGGGGACCTTGAAATGATGATAGGAGATATTTATAAATAGTTTTAAGCCCTTGTCTGTCACTGGAATATAAACAGGAATTAAGGTTTAGGAATTTTGAATGCAAGTTTGTGCAACTCTTCCTGCTTTGAGAGGACTCATAGTCTAAATATTACAGATTTAGTGAATGTTATTCACAACACAGGAAAGTTAGTCAAGAGAGGACTATCACTACCTTTAAAAGAAAGAAATCCCAGCCTGAAATTGGACACAATCTGGACTAACTAAAGCTGTGTGGAAACCTGCTGTTGAAGAAGCAAACAAGATTCCTCACTGCTCACAGACAGCTAAAGATGTCTGGAAAACTTTGTGCAGAACAAAGCAGTCCATCCATGAAACAGCTGCACAGAGAAGTTATTTAGGAACCATCAGTTTAGATGTTCAGATGAGAGAGGGATCTGAGCCACAAAATTTTGATCACGATTCAGACATGCTCTAAGTTTTCAGTCTGACCTACCCAGGGGACTGGGCAGTATTCAGCTCCTGACTTCTCCAAAGCTTATGCACAATTTGGATCTGAGAGGATAGCTTGCACCCAGCTCCAAGAGATCAGAGACAGTGCTGAAAAGAAGTACTTGCATTTTACCTCACTTCATCCTCTGCTTTGAGGTCTATGAGGAAAAGCACTATGTCAGCATGGGTTGTAGTTACAGATAACCCCATGGACAGAAAAAAATTAGGAAGTGAGCTTGTACCATGACTCTCTGGGTTTGCATTTTCCTTTTTCCATCATTAGCTTTCAGATTACATTAGACATCTGAAAACATAAGCATAATAGCCAGGTTTGAGATATAAAGTTACCTTGATAAAAGGGCAAACCACCTACATGTGCATAAGAACCAACCATGAAATGGAGTTCTTGTGATTTGCAGAAAGTATGACTAAAACACAGAATCAGTCAGTAAACTCTCATAAAGCAGAAACTCACCTGAGTGCTCAAGAACCACTCACCTGTATTACACCCTTGCCATTTCATTTACAGCCTTTGCTAGTGTTCATATCAGAATGGAGCTCTCTGAAATTGAATCTGAACATTTTAATTGAGAAATCTTGGAGGCTCATCTTATTCAAGGTTCCCCTTTTGCCTGAAACTCAAAATTATGACCTCCTCCCTGAACAGATTAACCACCTGTGAGCACAGCACTTTTCCATTGCTGACTGATTGTGGTACCTAATCATGCTTCTACTTGAATGTGTGTAATCACAGAGTTTGCTCTCAAGGATGCCACTGAGGAGGAGGTCTACTTTTTTCCCCAGGAAAAGACCAAAAGATCTGTAGCAGATGAGTGAAGTCCTCTGCTCCAGGTGAATGGAGACTCCCCATGGAAAGCGACACTTCCATGTCTGCAATCAGAAAGAAGTGCCAAGAGCCTTCTGGCACAACAGGTGTGCCTGTTGGTCATCAGCACACCTATAATATGAACTCCAATATTAAGTCCTGAACTCACACCTCCTGCAATGGAAAGCATGATTCTCAGATGTTTTCAAAACTACTCAGATGCCAAAGGATGTCAACAGGCTCCCTGAGACCTCTGAAAATCCCACACTGCCGTTATGAATGTTGAAAGGCAAGGATGCTGCCAAGGAAGTAATGCATTTGCTTACTGTTGCCACCATGTGTGTAAACAGCATATTGGTTTGGAGAGCCTTATCCCTTGCTCCTCTTTTCCATGTCACTCTAAGGCTCTCCCAGACTGCACAGTGTCCCTGGAAACAGCCCACTCACTCAGTGAGAACACCCATTTGATATAAATCAATGGGAAAAGAGCATCTCCGTGTCAGCTTTCCAATTAAATTACATGGAAAGTATTTCAAGTTACAGCATGAATCCCTGCAGAATGAGTTCCTAATTGCTAAACATGTACATTAAATGGATTAAATAACAACATACATTTAATCTGATGATAAGAATATAATTATACTTTTGTTGCTGCTGTTAGTTGAGTTAATTACATGGGATATGATATCTACATCTGATCACCTGTCCTTTCTGCTTTTGGTGAACAGGACAGAAGACCAACCAGTTCCTCAGAGACAGATCAGGCATGTTTAAATTCATTCACCCAAAAAAAGCTGTTTTCTGCAACTGAGCCGAAAAAGCATACATCCTGTTTCCACCACCACTCCAGAACAGATCATAAGGACTGATGAAGGCAAGCATAAAGATACTCTTTTGATCACCAGATGGATTATGTGTGGTCCCAACCGAAGCCTAGCAGACAACTCTGTTTTC
>VYZW01015405.1:4502-17846 GCA_013401315.1 Balaeniceps rex
TAGTTGGTACTTGGTTTTGTTGTTTTTTTTTTTTTTTTTAAATCCATAAAAATCTTGAAATGGAAAAAGCTAATGTCTATAATAATAGTGGATTCAATTTTGCTTCATCCCAGAACTTTGGTCTTAGCAGAGCAGCTAAGTTTTAAAAATACTGCTCTATTCTCTTGTATCTATAATAAATTCCTGCCTAGCAAAGTTTAAATATGTAGCTTCAGGGAACAAAGGAAGCCACTAAAAGGTTGATAAATCATCAGCTTTTATTCAGAGGAACCTTTTCACCTATTCAGTAGCATGAATCTTGCAAGACAAAAACAATATTTTGAATTTTATAGTGCCTTTCAACCAAAGCACTTTGCAAAAAAATGAATAAATTAGTTTCTCCTCATGGTACGGTGTTTGCAAATGTTGATATTTAAGTTTCAAGGTGGAGTAGGTCAAGACAAAATGAGCAACAGCAGTTTCTGCAAAGTCCGACACAGGTAACCTGCGCTAAGAGTCAGGAATAGTACCTGGATTATTATAAGACAAATGTCCTGTTTACTGGATTAGGGAAATGAAATCGTGCAAAGGACAAATCTGTGAAGAAACCAGTCTGCTGATCATAGCAGAGGATGAAAAATCACCAGCTGACTGCAGGTGTTTCTGCATTGAGAGTAGAATAAAGGTAAACAGATGTTAACTTCATTTGTAAGCATACTCCTCTGCTCATGGCTTGAGCTAGGTCAGGTTTGTAACTATGAGCATGGCAACGCCAGATCTCATTGGGGATTTAGCTCTTAGTCTCCATGTCAGTTTGAGACCCATACAATGGGAATAAATGTGTCCTCTTACCTTCCAGAGCCCCTGCAAGGATGAATATAAGGATGTTAATGGATTTCAGGTGCTTAGTTGAATCTGCAGCAATAAGCACAATACGTGTTTTGCTAGAGTATCTTACCTACTTTGTAGAGGTTCCCACATACCTTGACTCATATCGTGCATATCAGACACAAAGTTTTACTCCTTTCTCCCACTTCTGGTGTTTTCCTAATGTACATTTCTTAGTTTTACATCTATACAAGTTTTAATTTTCCAGAATAATCAAGTTTGCAGTTTCACTTGGGGAGACTATATGCTACCCCAGTAAATTTTCTGACACTCAGTCTGCATGTCTTCTTGATTCTATTTCCACATATGTCATTATACCTTATGCATTGCTCCAAATAACTCCTTTTACTGCCGTTGTTTTTATACCTTTCAAATATCTGACATAGAATGATAGAATGATAGAATCATAGAATGGTTTGGGTTGAATGCGACTTTAAATATAATCTAGTTCCAACCCCCCTGCCATGGGCAGGGACACCTTCCACTAGATCAGGTGGCTCAAAGCCCCATCCAACCTGGCCTTGAACACTTCCAGGGATGGGGCATTCGCAACTCCTCTGGGCAACCTGTTCCAGTGTCTCACCACCCTCATAGCAAAGGATTTCTTCCTTTTATCTAATTTAGATCTACCCTCATCCAGTTTAAAGCCACTACCCCTTGTCCTATCACTACATGCCCTTGTAAAAAGTCCCTCTCCAGCTTTCTTGCAGTTGCCCTTCAGGTACTGGAAGGCTGCTATAAGGTCTTCCTGGAGCATTCTCCAGGCTGAACAACCCCAGCTCTCAGCTTGTCTTCATAGGAGAGGTGCTCCAGCCCTCTGATCATCTTCGTGGCCCTCCTCTGGACTCACTCCAGCAGATTCATGTCCTTCTTATGTTGGGGGCCTCAGAGCTGACATCTCCTATTATGTTGTCACTTAGCCAAGCTATCAAGCAGAATTAGCTCCTGTAATCTTGCCTCATTATTCACCTGTGGACCCCTAATATTTTTGTGCTCTAGTGTAAATTCTCCCATTTGTCAATATCTTTTTGGGCTGTGGATTGAACGCAACACACCGAATATGCATATACAAGAGTTATACAGGGGAAGAACAAGCCCATTCCAGTTTCCTCATGTAATACCCAAATCCAAGTGCTTTGATTCTTTTTGCTGCTTTATAACATCATGAACTCAGCATTGCCACCTCCTATCACTTCTCCATCCTGCTCAATGAACTCAGAGCATTTCTGCCTGGAGACCGTATCTCCCACCACCCTAATGAATGCTTGTTTCTCTTTACTAGCATTCACCAAACCCACTGAACTACCCTCAGCAAATTACTAAAGAAACATTCTTTCTCTGCACCCTCTGGTTGCTGAGTCATTGTCCAGCCTGAACAGTTTTAAACAGCTGTTTCAGACCATCTGTCCGACACTTTTTTAATTTACACGTGTTGTGCTTAGATTGTAATGATTCGTCCTGCTATTCCTCCTATGAAAGTATCTCCCCTATATGCCCATAGTCTCTTAATCCATCAGGCTTGGCGAAAGAAAGGTTTCTTGGAGAAACCCATGCTGAGTCTACCAGGCTCTCCAGCTGTGGTGGGATGATTTGATTCTGCTATCCTCAGATGTCTGCCATTAATCCACAGCATGACTAAGGTGAAAGTACAGGGTGAAATGTAGCCTACACGTCTTCCCTCCACGCCGAGGGATGCTCTGTACTGAGGCATGGTGGTCCTCATGCCTCCTGAGTCAGCAGGCTTTCGGCGTGGCCCCCATTCACTGTGCAATTCCCCCGCACAGACCAGAGGGCAGGACACCTCTGTTTAGGTTTGTCACAGGCACTAATGATCATGAGAATCTGCTTGGAGTCAAACTGGACTAATAATATTGCCAGAGCCTTGAAAGAAGGAGGGGGAGAAGGAGTGGAGTTGCCTGTGAGATAGGAGGCTGCAGAAGGACCGTGATTTCTACAACTCTTCTGAAAGGCTTTTAATGGTCTATTTCATGGCCTCATTAAGCGAACAATGTCAGAGCTTTAAAAAGAGCCCTCTGTGATTCTTGCACTGAGCTGGTAAGAGATGTCACAACAGATATATATAGAAAAGCAAAGGAACACAGAAATGTGCCTTATGGTTGGACCCCAAAGGAAAGAGCTAGAACACTTCTTCTTTCACCCTCTACTCTGAATCCTTGTAATAATTAGCTGAAGTAAAATGAATATTAGCTTATGCTTAACTGCCTTTCCAGCATGTTACCCTGCATTGACCCAGTAGTGCTAAACCAATTATTTTTTGAACTTTATGGCTTTAAATAATCCTCTGCTCTAAAACTCCCTCTACCCCTCAGCTACTTAACCACAGGCCCGACTGCCCTAAATCCTTTTCTTATACTTTGTAGCTTTTTAAGCAAGCCCCCTCTTTAAGTAGACATAATCCCTTCTCTGTAGAAAACATGAAAGACCTTGAACAAATCAAGATTTCTCCATGGAGAATTCAGCTAATCCTGTGTTTAGCTCCTAACAAGGAAATCCATCTCACCACCAAGCACCCCATTACTAGAACTAATGCCTGACTTGAATAACAAGCAAATTATTGTGCTTTAATTGTAGCACTGCTCTGTCACATGGAGAAGTTGGAGAGGAACGTGACTCGGCTCCTCCAGGAAAGACAGGTCACGCCTTTTTGTTGTTGTTCGGGTTGCTGTGATTTAAAAGCAGACTAAATTAACTGTTAATATGGACTGCACATGCTTCAGGTTAGATGAAACAGCTGCACTGTAGCTCAGTAGTACACTTTATTATAAAACAAGTGTTGTTATACTGGATTACTATTCTCCTTTACATTGTCTTTTGACTGTTGTGAAATTCGTGTGCTGGGGCTTGAAGGGGTATAATTGTGCCCTTGGGGGGAGGTAGGCATCAGCCATTTGGTCACAGAAAATTATGTTAGTGTTAAATCAGAGCAAAAGCAAACTAATCCACAAGGCGGATGCATGGTCAGCACTTTTTTCCCAGAAGGACTCCCCACAGCATGAGCTGGTTACTGTCATGATGGTAGAAAGGAGAAAAAGCATTTTGTGGGAAAATAACTGTACGTATCAAAGAGAAATAGCAGGTGCCTTTCTGGCTCTGAGCTAGTGTTGTTAGCACTGATGTAAGCTGCGCACTGGGTACCATCACAAAACGGAATCAGGAAGGGGACACCTGGTACAGATCCTGGGTATGAGGGGGTACACTGACTTCATGGGCCACTGGCGTTGGCATAGTCATTACAATTACTCCTTGGGTCCCTGCTGGTCCAACAGCCACATCTGAATTGGAAATGAGCAGTACTGTGGGAAGCAGGCTGTGTGCACCTCATTGCGTGCACTTAATGAGCATGCTGCAGGGGGGCACATAGCTTTTTCCCCAGCTTGCATGGGTTTGGTGAGAGGTGAGGTGTCCATCGCATTCAATCAACTGCTGTAGAGGCAGATACGGAGCCAGGAGCCAGTGTGTGAGGAGAGAGCCCTGAATAGGAAATAATCCTCCTGACTGATGTGCTCATGTAAAGCCACGCTGCCTCTCATTTAGTCTCTTAATCAGCTCCACGGTGTGGAATTACTGTGTATTCCTTCTGCTGATTCAGAGAGTTTTGTGAAGCTCCTCTGGATGCCCTGATGTAGTGTGGGACTACAGGTGATTCCCCATCTTTTTCTGGATTAAGAAGAACAAATTCATTTGGAAGTTGTCTGGAGGGACTCCTGGATTACGCAAGGAAAGATCTTTGATGCTGGTTGGCAGAGTGGAGAGAATTAACTGCGAGAACTGTAACTCATTTCTATGCCTGATAAAAGCATACGTGTATTACTAGACAAGAGTGATTGTAACAAGACAAGAGGAAATGCTGTCTATTACACTGTGATGAGAAATTAGGATGAAAAATACCTTTTTTATTCAGGCATGGTTTATCACCCTATGTGGAGAGCAGAGGATGCATGTTTATTCTCTCAGTTTATAATGTGCTTTTCTAAGTAAGATTTTTTCCTCTCTGTATAATACGACTTAGCTGTGACTGCTGCTCTAGTCATGTCTCTAGATCCTGAAAAATAACGCTGAGGGATGGGTGGGATGGGAGACAAGCAGCAGCATTACATGGATTTAATGAGACATTAGGCAAATATTGAGCAAGATTTTAATTACAGCTGTTATGGCAAATTTTCCTGCTCTGGAAGATGTCAAAATCCTCCTATATTTAGTAACCTGAATACAAGAACCTCATTGCCTACTCTCTCCATCTCAGGCTGCATGTAAAGTGCAGACTAGGAGAGTTAATGGCTTGTAGTTTAAGGGGAGTTCCACTAGATGATGGTATAAATCTTCATAATGAGCAAGATGAAAGTGGGCAGCTTAAACAGGAGTCCAGGAGAAGCAAAATGCCACACAACCAGAGGCAGTGACAGCCTCTAATCTTCCTGTTGCTGCGTGAGAGTGAGGTTCCCGACAATTGCACCCGCCACACGAACACTGGCAACATCCAGCAGCATTGCTAGTGGGCTGTGGCACCACGCAGGCAAACTGAATGGAGGGGCTGATTTACTTGATTTGAAATCAAGTAACAATTTGCTTAATTTATTTTGCAAATTAGACTGGGCTAACATCAATTCATCTTTAAATGATACTATAAATGAGAGTAATTATGTAATTAGCAGCAAATTAATTACAGGGCAGAAGATCCATTTACATGAATATGAAATAAAAAATTAAAGCTGGGTCTTACATTCCCCCAGCTGACAGATGTCAAGATGTTGTTGGGGCACAAGTCTCAGTCTGTCTGCCCCAGGAGGAGAAAAGAAACAGCTTTTTGTACAGCTAGGTAGCATCTTCTGTAGCTCACTCAGATTTGCACTGGAGGCCTCAAACTGGAGTTTCATGGAGACCTTCTAAGGCAGGAAGAATATTCCCTGATGAGATATCAATTAGGAGAAAGGGCATATGGGGAAGACAATGTAATGAAGAAAATCTGCTGGGGAGAGCAACCTTTGAAACGTATCAGCAATGGAGAAACACTTGCCTTAGTCTCTGGGCAGAGTATAAAAGAATATGCCACTTCTCGATGACAGTGAGAAGAATACCACCACTGAGGTTCTCCACTTTCGCTTGGGACCTGGTGCATCTCTTCTAGAACATGACTGCACCATTCAGCCTGAGGAATGTAAAACCCAGGTTTCATTTTCATTTCCATTTCATTGCACTGGCTCTGGCTGGCATGGAGTTTATTTTCCTCAGAGCAGCCCGTGAAGTGCTGCGTTTTGGATTTGTGCCAAAACCAGTCCTGATAACACACCAGTGTTTTGGCTATTGGTGAGCAGTGCTTGCACAGTGCCAAGGCTTCCTCTGCTTCTAACATCCCCCTGGCCCCCGAAGTGGGTAGGCTGAGGGTGGGCAAGAAGATGGGAGGGACACAGCTGGGACAGCTGACCCCAACTGGACAAAGAGATATCCCATGCCATGTGATACCTTGTTCAGGAATAAAAGCTCAAGGACAGGAGGAGGAAGCGGGGGGACACATTTGGGGTTATGGTGTTGGTCTTCCCAAGTCAGTGCTAGGCGTGCTGAGGCCCTGCTTTCCAGGGAGTGGCTGGACATCTGCCTGCCCGTGGGAAGCTGTGAATGAATTCCTTGCTTTGCCTTGCCTGCAAGCGCAGCTTTTGCTTCACCTCTTAAAATGTCTATGCCTTCATTCATGAGTCTTCTTGCCTTCCTTGTATTTTGTCCCCACCCTGGAGGAAAGGGGAGTGAGGGAGTGGCTGTGGGGTGCTTGGCTGCTGGCCGGAGTCAGCCCACCACATTCATGTAGTGGATTTATTACCCTGTGATGTATTAACTGCTAATTGCACAAGTGCTTGTATTTACTAAATGCATGACTAAAACCTACAAAAACAAAACCACAAAGACGTCAAAGAGTAAGTTAGTGATGAAAAAGGAAACAGAGCTCAAAAATACTGATCCACAATGTCCTGGTCTAACCAGTGTGAAGGTGGTACTCTGTGTTCCTGTACTAGTTCTGCTCTGTAAATCAGTATATTTCAAAAAGAAATGGGAAATGCAGAATTTTGAATGCTAGGACTTGAAGTACTTGCTGCCATTCAAATTCTACATACCTATAAGCTCTTACCTTTTCAAAGGTAGAATTATATGCTCATAAGACGGTTGCTGAAAACATCACAGCTCTAATAGATATCACTTTAATGGTCTTAAGGCAAAATATTGAAAATCAGGGCTGAGTTTATGTAGACAACTCTCACACGCGCTTTTGTCAGAGGAGCTGGGAAAAAAGGACCATAGTTAGGAAAGGTTTGACTCTGTGCCACACACCATCTGCTTCGCCTTTCATTTCAGCTCTAGGCGCTTTTGAAAATGGTGACCTTGATGATTCTTTTTACCCGCACAGCTTTATAAAACTGTCTTGTTACATCCTGCAGGGATGTAACTTCTAAGAGCCGAGAGCCAGCCAGAATCAGCTGTTATTGTATGTGGAGCTGCTTGTTGTACCGGGCTGATTGGTTATAAATTGGACATTGAGTAGCACAGGCCTCTGTAAGGCATCTGAGTAATTATGGAGCAATTTGCATCCTTTCACAGCTCTGCTCAGGAAAGCCGTGAATCTGTAAGCCCAGCTCGATGTGCAGAGGTGTGCACAGGGGCTGTGAAGGGACATGAGCAAAATTAAGTGCTAAATTTGGGCTCCTTCTCTCTGGCAGCAGACATTCAAAGCCTGTCAGATGTCATGGCCTTCTTTGCTTTGTGCATATGAAAAAGGTCAGCTGTAGTAGGGGACTGTGGTTTCCAGACGGAGCTGGGCTGAATCGTAGTCGTTGCTGTACTAATGCTGCATTGGACCTTGGCTACCCAGCAGGAGCGCCTTGGTTGCTTCTGCAGCAAGCCTGCACTTTTGAGAACCATGGGAAGGAGCTATAGCTTGGCCCCTTCCCCTCTTGCTCCTTCCCCCTGCATACCAAGTGACGATCCTTCGCTGCTGCCAAACTTCAGCTTTGAAATGGTCACCGTGAGCCTGGAGCCCTGGGCAATCGCTCCGGCTGTTCCCCTTGAAAATCAGCTGTCTCACAACTGCTTTGTTCTCATTAATGTAAGACTGCATTTCTTTTACACACTGACCTGCTGATTGCTTCTTACTCTGATTTGTTGAACTTAGCAGTCGCACACTCTATCTCTGTGCTTTATGTCATTAAGCCCCAAACCAGCAAGGGAAGCAGTAGCTGCCCTGTGTTCAATGTCAGAACCGTGCGCTGCCAGACCAAGCGGCAGCACAGGTCATGTGCAGGCACATGCTAGCACTTCAGTCCAAGTCAGAGTGATGAAATGTTTGCTGGCTGTAGGAAGACAGGCGATGGTGGATGTGTTGTAAAGCCTGCGTGCACAGTATTAACCCATCAGAAAGCTTTGGATAAACGTGAAGCAGTGGCGTGAGTTCATGCTGGGTGGCTACTTCACATCATGTGGCTGCAACGTTTCTGATGTGGTGCTAGCCTGACTTCCTCTGTTGTCAAACCATGACCTGTGCAGAGAGAGGATTGTTAGTTTGACCTCAGTGGCATGAAAACAGAACTAAAAGCTTTTTACACATCTTTTGCCAACTAATGGATCTTTATTTCTCCATCCCCCAACAACAATAATCCTTCTAATATTTCCACAGAGGATCCATTATGGTAATTTCTGTGGTTTTCCCTTCCTCCATTTACTGTAGGATTGCAAAATCAGTGCCAGCAGTTCACTGTGTATGGAGTTTTAATGCTTAGTAGTTCATAGATTTTTACAAGCACAGGCAGAAGTCTAAAATAAAGAGAGAGGAAATCTCATGACTTGACATCTGAAATATTCCCAGACTTCAAAGAAGTTTCAGCTGGCCAAGCAGCCTCATTTCACTAACTGAAAAGGAAGGTGTTAGGAAACCTGGGAGTGGATGCGTTCCCATCAGGGATAGAGCGATGGAGAGCATGAAAGAAAATAAATCCGTCCTGGTGGAACTGGGGTTGAAGTGTCAAGAAGCCAGAGTCCTAAAGGGGCCAGTGTGAACTTTAGACTGAAGTATAGATGGGATGTATTTGGCCTCAGCCAACTCTGAAACAATAAAACAACAGTCATGGTTGGGAGATAAGAAAGAATAACCTTTGAAGCTGCTGAGGATGTTACTGATGTCTTTTTTTTCTTTTTCTTTTTTTTTTTGAGGGAGGGGGTAGAGTAATTTATCAATTGCAAATCATCCAAGAGAAGAAGGTTTCACTGTCTCTGCTTCATGAGAAGACAGCAACTGCCTTCTGGGCAGAAACAAAGTATGTCTGAGCACCTGGTCGCGTAGGGAATCTGACAACTCAGCACTAGCTGCGCGTGGGCTGGGTTTGGCAGACATGCTAGTGGCAGTGCGACTTACCCTTGTCCTCCTGGGGATGACTGCCTTCCAGAGCACACACAGGCGGGGCAAAGGGCAATGCAGAAGAGTGGCAAATGACAGCTTTTCCTCCCTGTTGGAGGGCAACAGAGGTGTGTTTCTGTGTAGCAGGGAGAGGTGTAGCTGGATGCTGTCTTTCAAACTCTTCTGCTTGTTAATGAAAATATCTAATGCGTTACAGCTGTGCCCTGTGCAGTCGGACAGCGATGCTGCTTACTCTTCCCTGCTAGAGAGACTCTCTCAATTACTCTATGAAGCCCTTAAGTGAACTATTCCCAGTTCATGCTATACAACAGGTTAACTGTACACCATTAAACATTTTCCCTGGGGAGGGACTCCACAGAAAACCTTATCAAGGGACTCTTCCATAAAAAAGAAGCAATTGTCTGCCACAAGTGAGTGATTGCAGAAGGCTCCTGGTGGTGGCTCTGGTAGTGGTAGTCATGATAAGGGAGAAAAAGCTGGTTAAACCATCTTCCAGGAGCGTGAAAAACTGAAGGCTGTCAAGGAAATTGGAAGTAAGCAGGCACAGCCACAGCTTCACTGTTTTATAGTGCAACAGAAATGCCAGTAACTTGTGAGAGCCTGAGAGCAGTAGATTATCTTGCTGTTGCAATTTACTCTGAGGCTTGGGTTTTCTGTACATGTGCCTTTCCCTGGTGCTAATGCAGTTAACCCCTGTATACCAGCCTGATTAGAGCTACAGCTGCCTTTCCACCTACCCACTCAGTAGCTTGTGGTCATCTAGGAATTGGGGGTTCTGGGTTTATAAAGATCTTTGGTAAAGCAGCACATTGGTAAAGCAGCACATTGTTATAGTAGGGGGTTAAGACATCAAACCTCCGGAGGGATCCAGTCCTTTGAAATTACATGTAGCTTCTAGATCTGCTTGAATTTCTCTCCAGTAACAACTGGGGGATTTATCTACAGTGTATTTTATAGCATTTTGTACAGATACAGATTGCTTTTTTTCTTGCATAAATAACAAAGATCTCCTGTACATTTCTTTTTTCTTCTTTTAAGCTGCAAGAATTGCAGGAGATTTGAAATTTCTGGGGTAGATATACTTGCTGTAAATGGGTATTGTAGATTGGGAATAATAAGGACTAACTTTTTATAGACCTCTCTCATTAAAAGTCACCTTCAGAAAACACTGCTGTACCTTGCTTATAATCAAATGACACCTCATAACCACCTAACCATTTTTAATATCCCCTAGACTCTATTGTATTATGCCAAGGCTCAGACACTGTCTAGCTAGTCAAGGAAAAGAGTATACCATCATATTTAAAAGCAGTTATTGGGACAGGTTTTACAGGCAGTGGGCTAAGACAATTCAGAAACAATTGCTTATGTGATAGTTTGAGGATTTGTCCCTGTCAAACAGTTAATATTGCTTTAATACATGAAGTAGGCTGTATAAGACAGCAATAATGAAAAATGTCAGGAAAGACAATATCAATTGTTATTCAACATCCACATCAAAGATTACTTTTTTGTCAGTAGCTTTCAGAAAATGTATTTTCCGTCAGATCTGATTGCGTTCCTCTTTGAAGTGCTCCATCCTCCCAGTAGATTTAATGTGACATCTAGGCACTTTTTAGTCCCTGGGCCTCTGAGGCGATTCAAAGAGGCACAACAAGCCATCACAGGTTTATCCTCAAAGGCCGACACTGTCTGTCTGATTTATTGTAACTTTAAGAATTATCTCCAGCAAAGCATGAGCCTTTCTACCCATCCGCAGCCTCAGACTTTTATCAATTCATTTGTATGCAGCCTGTACATTCTGGAACTGAGAGCCCTATAGCCACTCATGGAAAATGCATTACCTGCTACTAATCCTTTTTATCTTTAAAGTCTGTATTTTTTATGTATAAGTCATTTTGGGTTATCATAAAATATACATAATTCTCAGCCCAAAAAAGACAAAATGAAAAGAGAATATATAATAAGTTATGAGCTTGCCATGTCCTTATCACCAAGGATTCTAAATAAACAGCTCGCTCTATGTAAATACTGAGGGATATAAAACTGTGATTACTTTCAATAGGGAATAGGAATGCTTCCATTTTTGTTCCTCGTTTCAAAGCGAAACAGTGAGATGAATCATTTTAAACATGTTTGGGAGCACTTTTATTTTCTACTTCGTTGCTTTGGGGGCCTGACAGTTGTAGGGGTTGCCTGTCAAACTACTTCTGTCATATGTTACAGACGTCCAGAAGCACCTTATGGTTTCAACATTTTGCTTCAAATTCATGGTCAACCGTAAGTTAATGACATCTATTTTCTTTTTTGTTGGTTAACGCAGGATGTGTTCAAAGCACCTACAATAGCTCATGGCATACTGTGAAAAATGGTGATAAGGCTGGGAGGATGATACAGTTCTGGGAGCAGGGCTTTCCCTGCAAATTTGGAGTCAGCTCACCGCAAGTTCTCTGCATTATTTTCTTAAAATGTGTTGCTCTGTGAATAGTCCTGCCAATAACTTCACTAGATAGATGAACTGTTCAGACTTTTATCATTTTGGATACAATATTAATCACGGATGAAACTTTTTAAAAATTAAACCTTACTGTCATCCATTCATGTCAGTCCTGTGTCTCACATGCATACTGCATTATCATAGGCCAAGATTACAAAAAGTAATAGTGTATGGTAGGCACATCAATCCATATTTAGACACTTCTGTGTATGTATATATCTGTACACACATATACATATATCCATATATCCATATATATCTATACACACATATATACATATATCCACACACAAAAGTCTTTGCGTGTATACAAGTATGTGTGTGTACAAATATTTATTTAAATACATATTAAAAGCAGTTATTAAGACAGGTTTTACAGGCAGCGGACTAAGACATCTTAATTGACAGCAGTGAAAATTTGCATATTCTTGCAGCCGATGTGGCCCCAAACCATAAAAATGTTTAAAAGGCCAAATTTAACTGAAACCATTGGGATTTAGGGACCTAGCAGTAACAAGAAATCTGTACTTTTTTGCAGGTATGGCCTTATATGTCCCTAGGGGCTTACTGTTTCAGTGAGTCTGGTCTCTTGTCCAAACTCATTCTGTACCTCTGAGGAAAAATTAATGTTCAACGTTATACACATACTAACAGATATTACATGAACTAATTAAATTAGCTGAGTTACACCAAGATAAAATACAATGGAGAATAGAGCTAGGTCTATTTGTTAGATGATATGCAAGAAACGAACACACAGGGAGTGTAAATTCAGATCTATTTTTCATACTTGGATATAACCCTTGTAGAAAATTTTAATGAATATTTTCCCAATCTAATGGACAACATACTAAATTATTAAAGCAGTGAATAAGGATAGTTGTACAATACTGATAAAACACTGTTGCAAGCAAAATGACTGTGTATATAATCAGAAATGACTTTTGGTGACGAACTACTTGTTTTTCTTATAAAGTTACATGGCTAATGCCCATAAAACTCAAGGCATACGATGAACAGTAAATAATACTATGTAAGACACTAGTGTGAGAGACTTAATGATGTATATCTTTGCATACTTTTATTGGTCCCATTGACTTCATGGGACTATTCACAGCCTAGAGGAGGAAGTTTGCCCCTTTGCATGTTTAGGATTGAGTTTTCCTTGAAAGACGTTGGACCTGTGGGATTGAATTCAGCAAAAGAAAGCCAGCCTTTCAGGAACTCACTGATTTACTGGCAAGTGTGTAATAGGAAATGTTTGGTCAAGTCCTGCTTTTCTGTCCTGAGAAATCTCTGCAGAACAGCATTCCCCATTAAAATTCTTTGCCAGCCGTTCCCTCCATCAGGACTTGATTTCTAAACTTTTATCACAATGTAGTATCTGGTGAGAAAGGATTATGTTTGAGGGCTCTTTTTTGTCTTTAAAGCATGCTGCAGAATAGAAATATATGACTAGGAAAAGGATATTACTGCTTTTTTCCGGAAGATGTGCTTCTTTTTAAACATGATAAATACTACATACTGTCACAACCCATTTATTTCTCTAAGTCTGGTTTGTCCT
>VYZW01015406.1:176-61981 GCA_013401315.1 Balaeniceps rex
GGTAACGGCGGGTCCTGAGGAGGGAGCGTGGGAACGGCGGGCCGGGAGAAGCCGAGGTGGGAAGAGGGGGATAACGGAAGGGGGGCAGGGAATGGCGTGCTGGGGGAGAGGGGTTAATGGCCCGCCTGGGGACGCTGTGGCCAGGAGAAATAATAGTAGGTGGGGGGTGATGGTGGAGCTGGGGAACAGGGAGGCGGAAATGGTGGGTAATGGGGCCTAGGCGGTTGTAATGGTACGGCTGGGGAAGGGTGAGGCATGATGGGGAGAGGGGCTGGGCTGGGAGAGGCTGAGGTGGGAAGCGGGGGTAACGATAGGCCTGGGCAGGGGGGATAATGGTGTGCTGGGGAGGCTGAGGCTGGAAGCAGGGTAATGGCAGCCAGTGCAAGCCGCAGCCCGTGGGGTAATGGTTCACAGGGGAAGCAGCCACCTCCCTTTGGTCCCCCTGCTTAGGTGGTACACCACCCCCACGGCCCAGCTGTTAACCCCCAGCTCCCCCCAGCACCATGTGTGTGCCGAGACTGATCCCTGTGTCCCCTTTTCTGTTCCCCAGGATGGGAATCCATGGCCTGGCCAAGCTTATCGCCGACGTGGCTCCTGGCGCCATCCGGGAGAATGACATCAAGTCTTACTTTGGCCGGAAGGTCGCCATAGATGCCTCCATGAGCATCTACCAGTTCCTGATCGCTGTGCGGCAGGGAGCTGAAGTCCTTCAGAATGAGGAGGGCGAGACCACGAGCCACCTGATGGGCATGTTCTACCGGACCATCCGCATGGTGGAGAACGGCATCAAGCCGGTTTATGTCTTCGACGGCAAGCCCCCGCAGCTGAAATCAGGGGAGCTGGCAAAGCGAACTGAGCGCCGGGCTGAGGCCGAGAAACACCTGCAGGAGGCTCAGGAGGCCGGAGAGGAAAACAACGTTGAGAAGTACAGCAAGAGGCTGGTCAAGGTGACCCAGCAGCACACTGACGAGTGCAAGAAGTTACTAACGCTGATGGGCATCCCCTATGTGGAGGCGCCGGGGGAGGCCGAAGCCAGCTGCGCTACCTTGGTGAAGGCTGGAAAGGTCTACGCAGCTGCCACGGAAGATATGGATTGCCTGACCTTTGGCAGTCCTGTACTGATGCGACATCTTACTGCCAGTGAGACGAAGAAGCTGCCCATCCAGGAGTTTCACCTGAACCGTATTCTGCAGGATCTAGACCTGACCTGGGAGCAGTTTGTGGATCTATGTATCCTCCTGGGCTGCGACTACTGTGAGAGCATCCGCGGCATCGGGCCCAAGCGTGCCGTCGAGCTCATCAAGGAGCACAAAACCATTGAGAAGATCATTCAGCAGATAGACACCAAGAAGTACCCTCTGCCTGAGAACTGGTTGCACAAAGAGGCTCAGAAGCTCTTTCTAGAGCCTGACGTGGTCAACCCCAACACCGTAGAGCTGAAGTGGACCGAGCCGAACGAAGAGCAGCTCGTCCAGTTCATGTGCGGGGAGAAGCAGTTCAACGAAGAGCGGATCCGCAACGGGGTCAAGAGGCTGAGCAAAAGCCGGCAGGGCAGCACGCAGGGCCGGCTGGATGACTTCTTCAAGGTGACGGGCTCCATCACGTCGGCCAAGCGCAAAGAGCCAGAGACCAAGGGGTCGGCAAAGAAGAAAGCCAAGACCAACAACGCCGCAGCCGCCAAGACCAAAAAGGGAAAATAGCCAAACTGGCCGACCGCAAACCCCTGTGATTGGTTTTTATGCTCAACCAGGAATTTTAGGCTAATAACAAACGGTCGTCTTTCTGTTCTGCGTGTTAGTGCTAGGAAGGATGCTGCTAAAGCGCTTCCCAACACGGCTAGGTTAGTGACTCGGATAAGCGTCTTCCTGCGCAGCAGTAGTAACGTGTGAGGCTAGGAGAGGAGAGAGCTGAAACAACCGCAGCGTGTGGGGGGTCGGGGGGGTGAGGAACCAGGGAGTTGCATTCAGCAGTTCAGCGGCAGCGTTCAAAAGTCTCAAACCAATGATGAAGAGGCCACAGGGACCGGAGATGATGCCCAGGCTGTGGAGTTAAAGGGAGGCGGTGATCACAAAGACCCTCTCTGGTTTAAGAAATAAAAAGTTAAACAGCTAGAGAGCAAACTGGGTACACATGATAGAGAGGTTTCTGCCTGACACAGTCCATCCAAGAAGAGGTAGGTGCAAGCAGCTGAGGCTGATGGAGAAACTGGGGAGATGTGAACGGAAGGCAAGCTGGAGCTGGGAAGGAGACTTGAAATAACGCAGCAAACTTCCCTCTTTAATAAGGAATGGGTATAGGTTCTTCCTTCCCTTATTGTAGTCGCTCTTCTTTGTTTTAAAAAAAAAAATGTAATCCTGATTCCAGCAAAGTTCTGGCCCGCTCTTAGTGCGTAAACCAAGGACACGCTGAGCTGAGACTGCTGCTGAATATTGTTGCTAGGTTCTGTTTTATGTTTAAAAAGAAAAATGTCAATAAACCTAGAATGGAAGCCTGGTCACTCCCGATTTCATGAGGCATCCTTCCCTTGTGCACACAGAGACAGGTCCCAGACTAAGAAGAAAAAAAGATAGCACCTGGGTTTGTTTTTTTTTATTTTATTCTGTATTTTGCATAGTCTTTTCCTCTTGCTTGTCAAAGCAATGCGCTGGGTTTTGTTTTCAGAATAAAGTTTATACACAAATGCAGTGTTTCTCATTCTCTGGAGAGGCGGCTTAAACCTTGTTGCTGAAGGCTGCACGGGTGAAGAAAAATCTCAGTTTTAGAGGGAAACCTATTAGTGATAACAGCCAACAAATCAAGCACAAGCCTGAATACAGAAAATTTGAGTTTTAATCCTGGTGTTAACAGTGGCTTTTGGATGCTTTGTAGCCATCAAAGGTCTGTGGGTCAACTCTGCCCAGTTATAAAATAAGAAGCTGGGCTTGTTTCACAGGGGAATTCTATTAACATTGCTAAAATAATCCTGAGTTTGAAGCCACCTCAGAAATTTTCTTAAATTTAGCATGAAGAATAGCAGCAGGTGCCACGTGGGGAGGCAGGGAGCTTCTCAAGCTCGCTGTGTGTGTGGGAAAGGGCATGTGGAGCAGAGCACCCAAAACTTACAAGTCTGCTTCTCTGATCTGGTGGTTTTCACAGGGGTCTCGGCTTAACCTTAATTCCAAGCCTTAAGCTGGAGATATTTTGGCAAGAGGAAGCCTGGATGCTTCAAACGAGGGCTGCTGTAGCTGGTGTGCTTTGAGGTCAACATCTGTGCTCTCCACAAGCGTGAACGCGGCTGTCGCTTATCCCATCGCACCCGGAAAGGCAGGAAAGCGCTGCAGGGAAAAATCAGATTTTAAAATCAACGTGAGGGGTGATGTTTTATCACCTGTTTGGTGTATTTATGTATTTAACAAGGCTTCTATCTGTGAGTATTTGTGCTTTCAACCCTGAATCCTTGTGACCTCCTGTTACTCAGCCACAATCTTTTTCTTTTTTCCTTCAGCTGAAAAAAACCTGCTCAGACAGTTTAAGCGACTTCTAAACATCCCGTGGCTGGTTTGTCTTTTCTAACAGAGAAGTGGAGCCCAGGCTAAGTTCCCAGTGCAGTTTTCTTGGGAGGCTTGAAGGTACAGGGCAGGTTAGTTTGAAAGCCTGGCTCTTCTGGGGTGTTCTGGTGTCCACCACATCCCACTCCCTCTCTCCTTCCTCTCCCTCTCCTGCCTTCCCCCTCCACCCCCATTACCTTCTGTGCAGCTTTACTTGGTCACCAGGGTAAGTTACCCCTCGCTGTTATAATACGTACTAGGCTGTGCTGCTGATGTGGCACAATGTATATGATATATAGTAGGCTATATTGTATGTTATATAGTAGGATATGTAGCAGGCTATACACTCATGATACACAGTAGGCTGCCTACTCTGTGAGTTTCAAATGATGAAGATACTCATCTTTTGAAATGTGTCTGTTATGTGTAGAAAGCTATCAGTGAAAACTGATTGAAATACGTTTTCCTACGATGTCGCTAAGATCTCCAGTATCCTTAACTGATACTCACCTGGTAGTCATAGCGGTTCAGACATTTTATCTGCTCAGATTTCATTACTTAACGTTATTTCATTTCAAAATGCGGTAAAGACAAACTGTGTTTTCTCAGTATGTATTCTCTTAAATGTTTCAACCCGTAATTCGTCTTAACAGGAACTTCTTAACTAAATATTCCTATTTTATCTGTGAATACCTTCACTGTGACCATGTGGAAAGGTACAGTGAAACGGTTTTGTGGTGAGGGAATGACAGATGATTAAAAAAAAAGATAGTATTTGGAAGTAAGAGTCAGGAAAATGCTTGTAGCAAGGAAGTAAACCAAGTCAGCAGCAGGAAAAAGAAACTGCAAACTTACCGCGTTCAGCCTGGCCCTGGTCTCCATAACTGGTTGCAGAGTCCTTCATCCTGCCCGCTTCTTGCTGACCCGAATAGCATTTAATTCATCACATCATTATGTGTCACGTTATTACGATGCCAAGAATCATTCGAGGAATGAGACAGAAATGCTGAAACACATCTAAGAAAGTTTAACCGCCTTTTCACGTACCTTTAACGTACTTAAAGGAGCAACGTTAAAGTGTGCTGCCTACCATTTTGTCAAGGGATGCACACAAAGAAAGCAACCTTCAGATGAATAGAATTTCTCTAATGAACCTGAAGTAAAATCATAAGCAGGATTACAGAAATAGGGTTCGGTGTTTGTACGCTCGGCTGGTGCTGTTACGCTGAAGTACGCGTTACGCTGTGTCCCTTCGGGTGGAAGCGCGTCTTCTCTGCCCCCGTGGCTTTCCTTGGTGCGTGATGTGTAGGATGCAGCTCCAGGCACAGAAGTGACCAACTTGAGAAATCAGGTTTTTCCAAGTCCGAGACATAAAAACTGTTACACATGCAGGGAGAGAAAGCGATTTATGTGCACGTTTGACTTTGGTTACAGTGCTCGCGCTTTCAGCTACCGTAAACCGTACCGTTTCAGTGAAGCTCTAAACTTGCATGGGCCAAACAGGAGAATAAACTCCAAACCCTGACTTCCCATTAAACATTATTTAGCGCTCTCGTATGGCTGCTTTCCCACCGGTGGCTCAGCAGAGGTGAAAATTGTCCCCCTCCACTATCAGCACTGAGCAAAGAAAGGTTAACGAGCCCTTTTTGGATGGTTAGCCGTGGGGGGACAGGACCCAAGCCCAAACGTCTTCCAGACTCTTCTGAGAGTTTCTAATGATCCCCTCCCTGGCTGGCGTGAAGCTCTTTGCTCAGCTGAGATTTACTTTGGGGATTTTATCGATGAGGGCCAAAGAACTAAATAAACCCAGAAGCTGTCCCCTTGCACAAGCCCTTCGGGACAGCATCACCATCCTCTCTGGTCAAAAGGCCGGGGCCACGCACAGTTGCTTCTTGCTGACGGAGCTGCCGCGTTACTCGGTTTCTCTTCCAAGTGTCACGTCTGCAAACGGCCGCTTCCCTCCTCCTGTAGGATCAGAGTCGTTTGAAGAATGGAGGAAAACAGATCACATTTCTTCTTTCTGCCCTAGGACAAGGCACACATATTGTGTGCAAATCACAGAAAGATGCGTCCGGATGCTGGGTAAGAATGTGGAATCACGCAGGAGAGCAGGACTGTAGGCACAGGCTTCAAACGCAGGGCGAGATTAAACCCCACAGCATTCAAGCTTGCAAGTTTACTGATTCAGGGCAAAAGCTCGTTAGCACAACATACCTGAACTGTATATTTTCCGTATGTCTGAATTTCTAGGCATTATGTTCAGGCTTTCTAAGTATGTGACACCATCTTATTGTGATAAAACCTCTGAGAAAACATTTGGGAAGCTGCTCTTCTGCCCTGAATGTGTATAAACTGAACAGGGGAGGCAGCTGGAAGACAAGAGCAGGACCGCAGCAGCACAGAGAGACCTGTAGGTAGCCTGGGAGTGTTACGCAGGGCTCAGCCCGTGAGGAAATCTTCAAGATTTTTCTCTAGAAAGAGTGAAAACGTGCTGCAGAGCCTAGAGCCACCTTCTGCTCCTGCCCCTGCTGCAATATTAGTCGTCATTTGCAGAAGGCGAGGGTTTGGTGCCAGCAGCAGGGTTGGGTGGATCTGTTACGGATTTTTGTATATAAGGATGTTCGAGTGTTCTCAGAAAATGTTCCTTTAGTGGAAGGGAAAAGCAGCTGCAGCCAAAACCTAGAAATATCCTACCAGCTCTTCCTGTTACATTGGAACCTCATCAATATTTGTAAAGTGAAAACTCCGTCTGTTACAGAGATATAAGTAAGAATCGGGTTTTGTACCAGAAAAGTGGAGCGCAGCGACATACATCTCCAATGTGAGATAGCCACCCTGATGGGAGCCGCTAAACCCAAGAATGACGATTGAGTAACACGTTCACCGATGCCTGGTGCATGAGCAAAACTGCCGGGCATCGCCTGCGGCAGCCTTCCACGCTCCAGGACAGCGTGCTGTAGGAGAAACGGCAGCGTGCTCTCTTCCAGTAGGTCCCAACCATGCCTTTACAACAGGTATTACAAGTGCCTTTGAAAATCAGGAGGCAGCTGAGTATTTGGTCTTGATATTGCAGAGAAAGGGGAATTGCAGGGGTGATCCATGTGGAAGAGATTTCACTGATGTGGTGGCACACAGGTTTGCTTCGTGTGGCTCAGATTAAAGTCCTCTTCCCCTGCTCTTCATCTCAGGTACCACACCATCACCTGCCTGCCTGGTAGTCCATGTTATTTTCACTACCAGTTTTGGGGTTTTTTTCCTTACATTTTTTGTTCTAAAAGATGTCCACTGCTGTTTATCACGCTGACGTTATTGTTAATTAATACCAGCACCACTATTTATACCAGAAGCGAGTCTTTGGGGCGTAGGAAGGATTCCTAACATCTGCTGTGCTCCGCTAGAAAGAGTGAGTAACTGGGACTGGAGGGCTTGGTTAGAAAAAAAATACTGTGTGCAGGGTGTTGTGTGGTTTGGAAGTGAAGGCACCGATTATCTCTCTGCTATACGGAGCCTTCTGATAAATGATTATTATTTTTTTTCCCTCCTCACCGCCTGAATTCCCGTGAATACAGCTGACAGCTTTCTATTCCATATATAACACATTACGTACAACTCATTTCTTCGTCTCACAATTGTGAAGAGCAGCCTGAAAATGCCTTCCCTCCCTACCTCGAGTGGAGAAAAACATGTAAATAATAACCAAGCCGGAGCAGATAAAGAAATGAAGTGTACTAAAACCCTGTTTCATTATGATTTGCAATGCTGGGGGGGAGTATTTCCCTCTGTCCTGGAACCTGACCAAGATTATCGACAGAAGTGTGGCAGCCCAGCAAGAACAGGTGACCTAGGACGGGAGTTTCTGTCCCCGGCTGCCGAGTGACCCTCCCGAGTGCCTGGCAGCTCACCAGGAGCTGGTGTGGGCAGCTGGGGATCCAGCAAAGCTGATCAGAGAGGGCACGGTGGATTCGGAGTTCCCCGGGTCATCGTGACTCGTGTGCGTTTAGTCTTCTCACGGGGAAAATGAAACACGTTCCCCCTTTCTGCCTCCTGTTCTGATGATGACAGTTTGCAAATTCTTCGCACCTTTTCCAGTTTTCAAATCATTTGATACTGGCGTTATTTTTTTTAAAAAAAAAAAGGAAAAAGCTAATTGTTTGATTCAGCCTCATGAAGGACAAAATGCAACTTCTGAAAGGTTTTTGGGCTAGTTGCCCTGCCTGTGAGGATTTGCTGAGAACCTAAGCACAGTTAGATGTTATCTCAAATATCAAAGCTCTGTGCTTTTAATAGATAGTCCAATAAAGTACTTGCTGGTAGCAGCATCATATGCAAGCCGTGCCACTGCTCTTTCTTATTTCACTCCGATTATTTTTCCTCCTTCCAGCAGGCACGCTGCTATGCAGTACGGTAACGTGGCCAAAGGCAATCACACCGCAGCGAGCCAGTTCATCCTCCTAGGACTGACAAGTGAGCCTAAGCTGCAGACTCCTCTCTTCGTAATCTTCTTACTGGTTTATCTCATCACCCTGGTGGGCAACCTTGGGCTGATCGCACTGATCAAGACAAACCGCCGGCTGCACACTCCCATGTACTTCTTCCTCCGCAATCTGTCTGTGGTTGATCTTTGCTACTCCTCCGTCTTTTCTCCAAAGCTGCTTATTGGCTTCTTGGTGGAAAAGAAAACCATTTCCTACTCCGCCTGCTTTGCCCAGCATTTCTTTTTCCTTGCGTTTGTGACCACAGAGGTGCTCTTGCTGGCTGCGATGGCATACGACCGCTACGTAGCCATTTGCAAGCCGCTGCTCTACGCTGTCTCTATGCCCAAGAGGGTCTGCATTCAGCTGGTGGCCGGGTCATACATCGGGGGGATTTTGAACTCGCTAATCCAAACGTGTTGCTTGCTGCCGTTGCCTTTTTGTGGCCCCAATGTCATCAACCATTACTTCTGTGACACCAACCCTCTGCTGAAACTCACCTGCTCCGATGACCGCCTCAATGAGCTTTTGCTCGTAACCTTCAACGGGACCATTTCCATGTCTGTGCTCTTCATCATCATCATCTCCTATGTATACATCCTCTTCTCCATCCTGAGGATTAGGTCTGCCGAAGGAAGGCGCAAAGCCTTCTCCACCTGTGCCTCCCACCTCCTCACCGTTACCTTGTTCTACGCGCCCGCGGGGCTGAGCCACATGCAACCGGGCTCCAAGTACTCACTGGGGATGGAGAAAGTCACCGCCGTGTTTTACACCCTGATCGTCCCCATGGTCAACCCTCTGGTCTACAGCTTGAGGAACAAGGAGGTCAAGGAGGCACTTAGGAAAGCGACAGCAGATAACATTTTGGGGAGTTGCCTGCTGACCAAACTGACCACGATCGGTTGATAAAACTCCTGCTGCTTCCCTTTTTAAATAGCCTTGTGGCAGCCAGCCGGAGGAGTGAGGAACCACATATATTTACAGCAACAGGTACAGCAAATCTTGAGCGTGCTTTAAAATCTGCAGAGGCTCAATGTTACCAAACATCCTGTCACTACGGGCCGCTGAGAAACATTTCCTTGTCATCTCTTGGGTTTTTTTTGCTGTGAAATGATGTAATATCACAGGAGGTGGTAAAAATAAGCTCATAAGGAATTTCCCTCTTAAGAAGTTGCACTGATTCAAGCAGCGATTCCTCCAGAGGCAAGTTCAAGGAGGACTGCAGGTTTTTGGGGAGGTATATCCAAAAAAAACCCACCTCGCTATGGGCTAACTACAAGGGGGAAAAAAAAAAAAAAAAATCTCATTTTCTTCCAGGGGGATGTGCCATGGAAAGTGAGGAAAAGGAGGAGACGCAGAGACCACTGAGGATGAGAGCAGGGAGTGCTGTGGTTAGCATCAGGAAGATGCTAAACCGTTGAGTGACCAGAACATCACAGCCTGCAGGCAGCATAGCTGTGTCTGTGCTGAAAAACCTCCTCTGCTTTGCCTCCAGACCCGGAGGAGACTTCCACCCGAGCAGCTGGGATGTTTTCCTGCTGAACTCCCAGGCGTTTGCATCCCAGGGGAATGAAAGCTCCGGCTCGTCTCTGCCTGTACCTGACAGCATAGCAGCGCTCTCGGCCACCGGCATGGACTCATCCTGCCCCTTGCTTATCACAGCTGCAAGACGTCTGACTCAGCCAAACGAGCTTGCTCTATGGGCTTCATCTGACCTGCATCTTGCAGGAGGAGGAGAAGCAGCAGCACCTGGGAGCGGTATTTCTCCCTATCGGCAAGGAGTTTAGTGTGATTGAGTGTAACAAGCTATGGAGAAGTATTTTTTCCCCCCTATTTTCTTCTCATGGGGTGGCTGTAAATGATATGCCAGCTCTTCCCCAAGGCAGCTGTATAGCTGAGAAGGTACCACCAGGGCATGCTGCAGAATCTCATGCTCTCCCGAGCAGAGACAACTGACTGCAATGTGTCAGAGACCTTGAGCGATAAGAGCTGGGATGCCAGGTCCCCACAGAGAGAAGGGGGGGGTCATTGTCCCTTAATGTTGATTCACACATGGCTGCATCTGAGTTAGTCCAGACATCGTTTTTTTCCTAGCTAAAATAAAACAAATACTCCTAGCATGATTTCTTTTAGATGGCTGTAGAAATCATGACCTAAGCACACCCACTGTACTGTTACACCAATAATCCAAACTTTTTTTTTTTTCTTCTCTCAGATGTAAGAGCCTACATTGTGGATTCCTAATACAGAGTAAAATAAAATCCACCCGGAGCCGGCAGCTGAGCAGGGGCTGTTTTTCTGAAGAGACAGCCACAGAAAAAGGTGGTGATGGGGGTAGATCTTTATAACACTTACCTTTCGTAACAGCTTGCTTTATCCTCAGCTTGGACATTAGAGGGTTGTGTCTCGCGTTCAGAGTTGCTCACGCTGTTGGCATAACACAACGTGGCTCAGGGAGCAGCGAGGACCAGTTACTCCCTGAGGGAAAGGCAAACTGGGAGCTGAAGGTGGCCACGACGCAGGGTGGGCAATAGCCTCACCCTCAGGACGTGGTCCCATAGCACCCAAGCAGAGCAGCAGCTCCCATCGATGGCCATGGGGAAACCAAGGGCCAAATTCAAACCAGGAAAGCTGAAGAACAGACCAGGACCAGGACCAGGACCAGGACCAGGACCAGGACCAGGACCAGGACCAGGACCAGGACCAAGCACAGCTCTAAAAGAGGTCAAAGACCCAGGGCTGAGCTTAAATAGTGCCCCAAGCCTGGGGCAGAGGGTGTGGGTGGAGGCCCCAGGTGGTGCTGGCCACAGCAATTACCGTGGTTGCACTGCCTGATGTCTCGGGGAGAGGGGAACTGGTTTTTTTCCCCACCCAGTGCCCTAAACACAGCTCCAGCACCGTATCCAGCCTCCCCTGCTGTACCCCTATGCACAGAGGACGGAAGGACGGAGCAGAAAGGAGCGATGAGCTCCTTCGCTGCCTGTTAAGGATTCTCCTCCCTCCTTCTCAGTCACGCAGAATAAGGCGCTTCAGGTGTCGTGTTCTCTGTTTCTCAGGGAAAGTGTCCAAATGCCTCTACTTTTCATGAAAAGTTGGTCAGAAACTTTGATGAAAAGCTTTATAGCATTTCATTTCATGTCAACTTAAAGCTGGTTTTTACCTGTTGCCGTTGCATTCATTCATTCTTCAGTGCAGTTCTTTTAGGAAGGCCACGGTTTACAAAGACGCTCATTCTAAACCGTAAAATTTATTCACTTTGTCATTATACAAGCTCCGCGTTCTTCCAGAAATTGTATCGTTCATTAAACATAAAAGGTGTGTCTTGATTAAACCTTAAAACCCCCTTTGTCCACTGTTTTCCTTAGAGCATCTTCCCCTCAGCCACGCGATGACGTACAGAAGGGTCATAACTCAGCCAAATGTGGTTCGGTGGTTGCCACCCAAAGCACGGCCTCTTACTGCTCATCCAACAAGGAAGATAGTAACAGAGCTAAAGAAAACACGTCCCAGGAAGATTTTGGTTGGGACACACTCTCGACAACATGCTGACGTATGTGTGCCCACGAGAACTCATCAGCACGGCTCCAGGCCCCGAGCCAACACCACGGCTTCGTGCTTTCTGATGGTTCTCCTGTACCTTGGTCAGAAATTGCATCTGAGGGCACAGCCGGACCTCAGCCTGGCTGGTGACGTTCCAGCCTGCGCTCGCCAGGTCACTGACGTTGGATGAACGTACCCCCCCTTGTCAGGACCGCCTCTGGCACTATCCTGCAAACCTTCTCAGCCCCTTCTTGCACCGCCAGCCGCCATTTCCCACCGGCAGCCTGTGGGAAGAGGCCCTCGCTGCTGCCTGCCTCGGCAAAGCCTTCGGAAGAGCAGACCTGACAGCGCTCCTAGAAAAATACAGCGAGCCTGGGCCACGTCGCAGCTCCGCGTACAGCGCTGGCCTAAACAACTCCTCCGTTCTTCAAGCTCATTTGGGGAAAACGATTATCATGCAGGCCATGGAAACATCAGTAATTGTTTACCTCCGGTTTGAGCAGCCTTTTTGTGGGCAATATTTGCATTTAACACAATTTAGACACAAAAAGTTGTGGTACTATTTGGGCTAGGAAAGCACTGACGATTATTTTGATTAATTACTGCAGGCTCACGCCACGATCAAAATCAACTGAAGTTGTTTGATGAGAACGATTCGTTACGCTAGTTCTCCACACCCTGTGCTTGCCGAGCGACCTCCTTCTCTCTAAGCAGACCGATAATGACCGATAAAGCACGTTCCCTCCAAAGTACCGAAGAGCCAACGCCTTTTCAAAGCCTGGGTAGATGCGGCACCAGCTTTCGCACCCACAGCCTCCTCAGGGCCCCCTTCACCTCCTTGTTCCTCAGGCTGTAGACGAGGGGGTTGAGGGTGGGGGTCAGGACGGTGTAACACGCCGAAACCAGCTTTGCCCGATCCCGTGAGCACGCCGTGTGAGGCTGGATGTAGGCGAGCATCCCCGGCGCGTAGAAGATGGTGATGGCAGCCAGGTGGGAGGCGCAGGTTGGAAAAGCTTTCAGCCTCCTCCCGGCCGAAGGGATCTGCAGGATGGTGTGGAGGATGTAGGTGTAGGACACCAGGATCATCAGGACAGAGCCCACAGTGTTAAGCCCGGCACTGGAAACCTGCAAGACCTCGTTTGCGCGGATGTCGGAGCAGGAGAGCTGCAGGAGGGTGGGCAGCTCGCAGAAGAAGTGGTTGATGCTCCTGGCCTGGCAGAAGGACAACCTCCCCGCCAGGACAGTGTGCACCAGGGAGGTCAGGAAGCCCGTGGCGTACACCAGCATCATCGTGCCGTAGCAACGCGCCCTGGACATGGCGGTGGCGTAAAGCAGCGGCTTGCACACAGCCGTGTATCGGTCGTAAGCCATCACCCCCAGGAGGAAGCACTCGCAGACAATCAGAGCAATGAAAAAATAGACCTGGGCAAAACAACCCAAAAAAGAGATGTGACTTGTCCCCAGCAGGAAGGTCTCCAGCGCCTTTGGGACGATAGCAGAGGAAAGGCAAAAATCTATGAACGATAAATGGCTCAGGAAGAAATACATGGGCGTGCGGAGCTGGGGGTCGGCGTTGACCAGCAGGATCAGCGTCAGGTTGCCCAGCACCATTAAAACGTACAGGGATAAGAAAATGGTGAATATGGTGGCTTGTAGCTCTGGGGCTTCAGAGAAGCCCAAGAGGATGAAGCCGGACAAAACAGTGAGGTTTGCTCCGTCCATCGTTTCTACAAGTTAGAGGAATTCGCATAGAAATAAAATGGAGCCGGGAAAGAAATCCCTAAGGGAGAAATACTGTGGAAACGTCGGCTTTTGATGCATAAAGTAAATGCAATAGCAAATGGTGTCTTTGTTTTAGAAAAACACAAAGGCAACCGCGTTTCTGCCTTTCACCCGAGCGTTGAAGTCGGACAGGTGAAGGAGCTAATTACGCCCTCAGATTTTTAAAGAGAATAGTTCTGCCGTGATTTATATACAACCGTACCAATGGTACGCTAAGAAATAGCAAACTGTTTATTCAAGTGTAAAAAAATGAAATCAAGTAAACACATTCCAAAATGTAGAAACCAGAGAAAATTCAGATTCTCACCACTGATGTCTGGAAATTGTAAGGATTTTTTTTTTTTTCTTTTTTTCCTTTTTTTTTTTCAGACGGGATCAGTGCTCGTCTGTGGCCTCATTAGTTCTGGTGCCGCCTTTTCATCATGAAACGAAGCCGTGCACTTGAAATCGGTTTGTTTATTTATTTTTTTAATTTCTAAATTTATCTGCTCTGGAAGAAACCCCCTGGGTGTGCTGGGTGGGGGTCGGAGCAGCAGTATTGCCTCCAGCACAGCTTTGCTGTGATTGCAGGGAGCTCTCGATGACCGACTCAAATATCCACGTAATGTTGTTAAAATATAGTATACATAAACCAAAATTGTAAAGCTGCAGCTTGGATGTTCCCATCTGCCCCACTCAGCCCCTCTGCAGATGAATTATCTGATGGAAGAGCTATCTCCAGGTGGCTACGTCTCAGCTGAAACGTCCCTGGATGGGTTGCAGACGGGGTCAGGAGCGTGGGGATTTTGAAGCAAACGTCCTAACCCCTGCTAGGGCCCGTGGGTTCATGCCATGGATGCTCTCGGAGAGCACGGATGGGCTTTAGATGCCGCTGCACCCGTACATCCCGGCCACGAAACAGCACCCGCTGCCCCAGAACAGGCTGAATTAAAAAAATGCGGAAGGCTGAAGTGAGCGCCGGAGGGTAATTAAGTCCCAGCACCTCTCGTTTGACTCTACCGACCTCAGATCTTCTTGCTCAACGTTGCCTGGTAATGGCCACCAGTAATGGTGGCTGGTACCCTCGAAGCATTTCTCTCTGTTGACAACAATTTAATCACTGGGATTAAATTGATGGGGTCCTAGAGGTGCACGTTTCCATCCTGCAGAGGCAACCTGTGGGGACCAGCTCCTGTGTGACCTTCCAGCCCTGGAGAGGGCAATCGTATCTTAAACGGCTTCAAGGATAAGAACGTCCTAGATATTTAAAAATATTTAAATATTAAATAAATTGTTTTAGAGAATAAAAATATTTTCAGTCTTGCCAAGTCCAGAGAGAGCTCCTCGTGAGCACGAGCCCCTGCTGCAGGACTTCAGAACAGATTTTTATTCTGAATTTTCTTCTTGTCTCAACAGGGACGTGGGAAGCTTCAGCCGTATGAACAGAACAGAAGCATTAATTAGGCTTTTTTGGGTTTTTCCTTTTTTGGTTTAGGTTCGCCAATTGATCATTTGAATGCAGAAATTTAAAAAAAAAAACTGACTTAAATACTGCTGCAACATGAAATTTAAAAGAGCAATCTGCTCCTCATAGCTTATTACGCCAAGTCCAGCTCCCACAAACAGGGACGGGTGCACGTTTTTCGGGTGTCGCTCGATACCGAGGTATTTGTTGCGATATGAAGCATACAAACAGCTGAAGAGATCAATCCCCCGAGCCACACTGGGAGCAGAACGCTGTGAAATGTGTTACGGGTTACGGGACAACAGCAGCGAAGCACCGGGCTGGGTCTTCTTGTGCCACCTGCGCTCAAAAACGTTTTCAAGCAGATGAGAGGCAGCGCGACAAGGGTCACCACCGGGAAACGTCAAACCCTTTTTTACCTGCTTGCTTAAAAGGAAAGGTGTTGGTGGACGCGGTGCCTGCGGCTCCGTGAGACGCCCATCCCATGGGTGGAAGCCGTGGGAGGAGGGGAGATGCTCGGGAGCGGGATCGCCCAGGCTGGCAGGCGGAGGGGTTTTATCCCGGGTGAAGCGTTACCTCAGGTGTTTGTGCAAGCCGCAGTCCCTCAGGACCCTCCTCCAGCTGATAATTGTTTTGACCTGCTCAGCAAAAGCCCCTTTAATTTCTTCCCCCCCCAAAACCTTTCTGGCTGCACCAACCCCTCCAAGACCGGGTCTGCTGTAGTGACCTCAGCACTGGGGAGGCCGCACCTCGAGTGCCGTGTTCAGCTTTGGGCCCCTCACTCCAAGAAGGACATGGAGGTGCTGGAGCGTGTCCAGAGAAGGGCAACGAAGCTGGGGAAGGGTCTGGAGCACAAGTGCTGTGAGGAGCGGCTGAGGGACCTGGGGTTGTTCAGCCTGGAGAAGAGGAGGCTGAGGGGAGACCTCGTCGCCCTCTACAACTGCCTGAGAGGAGGGTGCAGGGAGGTGGGGGTTGGTCTCTTCTCCCAAGTAACAAGCGATAGGACAAGAGGCAATGGCCTCAAGTTGTGCCAGGGGAGGTTTAGATTGGATATTGAGAAAAACTTCTTCACAGAGAGGGTTGTCAAGCACTGGACCAGGCTGCCCAGGGCAGTGGTGGAGTCCCCATCCCTGGAGGTATTTAAAAGCCGGGCAGACGAGGCGCTTAGGGACATGGTTTAGTGGTGGGCAGGTACGGTTGGACTCGATGATCTTAAAGGGCTTTTCCAACCTAATGATTATGTGATTCTATGACCTGCCCAGGCTGCCCGTGCCTGGTCTTGCAGAAAGACAAGTCCAGGGCAGTTTGCTCTTTATTTATCCACCTATCACAAACTTCTATATTGAAAAAAAAAAAAAGCCCTTTACTTCCAACGAGGAGCCCCGATTGACGAGCTAATGTTGCATTGAAGGATGCTGAAAACAAACCTAACGGAGCATCTGCTGTATGAATGAGCTGAGCGTGGCCATGGGGCGTCCTCTCCAGCAGAAATATTTATTTCCACACACTCTACTGGTGTCTGCACAACACTCTCGGCATTTGCTCAAAAACATCATTTTCCGCAGCTGCTTTGAGGATAAAACAGAATTAACTCAGTGTCACCACTTTTATTCAGATGAAGCCCGAGTGCCAATGTTTTCTGAAAGCTTCTGCTGGATGAAGAGACATTATAAACCTTAGTAGGAATATTAAATGATAACTTTGTCCCAGACATTTAGAAAACACAAAGGACGGGGCAGATGGAAGACAATCCCGAGCTATGAAAGCGTGGGGAAGCAAGATGGAGAAGTATGCAGATGGCTTTAGATGTTTTTAGTGTAGATTTGGTTTTCTGCTGGAGGTGGGTAGAAAAGGATTTCCCTGCGATTTTCAATTTCTTTCTTCCCCATTCAGTGCTGGGCTAAAACCAAGGCTGGTGAAGTGGGAAAAGCAACATAATAGAGGGGAAAAAAATAACCCTCACTCAACTTCAGGACAAAAAAAGAAGAGATTGCAAAGATTATTTAAAAAAAAATACACGGAAGGCAAAATAATCCCCTGAGCATACCTGCTTGGGTAGGGTGTGTGTCTGCAGGGTGAAAGCCCAGATCCAGACAGCTCGGTACTGCCCTTCATCTCCATCGTAAGGCCCCCCCAGACCACCAGCACCTTGGCTGTTCGGGGCAAAGGAAGACCTAAAAATCCCCCCTCCCGCCAGCACTCTGGCCCTTCACACGCCTAGTTACGTTCACGGCAGAGCGGAGGCTCAAATATGACTTGTCCCCATCTACCATGAGTGCTTTGGTGGCCAACACACCATCCCAGCGCTATTTCACGTGATCTCACGTCGTGGTCTAGACCTAAAACTCCTAGAAAATTCAGTCACCATCCTCCTCATACCAGGAGCATCACCAGAGGTTCTATTTTTTATGTTAACCAGAGTTAATATAAAACATGAGAGGTCAGACACTGGCTGGTTTGACATTGCCAGGGCAAAGCCACCACCTGCATTCTCCCTCAGCTCTCCGAAGCCTGAAATGAAGTTGATTATTACTTTTTTATAAGATCTAAATAATAAATAATATTTATTTTAAGCCGTATTTATATAACACATACTCTGGATCATAACTTTCTGCCCAATGCATGGTCACTGTCAGGTCTCAGGCTACAGCCAGGGCAAGTCCCGTCCCTCCTAGCGCAGCGCATACCCTTGGTTCAAGGGGAAACGTGTTCTCCAGGTGTCCTGCTTCCAGGTGTGTTTAGTCCCTGCTTCTTGAAGGTGCGATATCTAACCCTTCGTCTTGAAGATGCAATATCTAACCCTCCGTCTTGAAGGTGCCCCATCTAACCCTCCTCACCACGGATGGGTAGCCCTCTCCTTCCAGCTGACCAGGAACCGTGGTTGGACAAGGAGGAGAGGACTCTACCTTTGGCTTTCCTCATGGCGTTCTTCATGTCCGTGTTTCTTAGGCTGTAGATGAGCGGATTCAGCATGGGGACTGCAATGGAGTACAGCATGGAGACCACCTCCTCATGCTCCAAGGAGTGTCTGGAGCCGGGGCGCAGGTACATGAAGAGGGAGCTGCCGTAGTACAAAGCGATGGAGACCAAGTGAGAGGCACAAGTGGAGAAGGTTTTGTGCCAACCGGCCGTGGAGTGCATCCGCAAGACGGTGGAGAGGACCAACAAGTAGGAGACTAAAATGAAGACCATGGTGCTTAGCACGTTGAACCCCACCACGGCAGAAACCATCGCCTCGTTGACATGGATGTCAGAGCAGGAGAGGGCTAGCAGCGGTGGTCCATCACAGAAGAAATGATTGATCCTCTTGGACCGGCAGAACGGGAGACGAAATATGGAAACCGTGTGTATGGTGGAGCTGATCACACCAGCTAAGTAGGCAGCAGCCAACATCCCAACGCAAAGCCTCCGGGACATGACCACGGAGTAGAGCAGGGGGTTGCAAATGGCCACGTAGCGATCGTAAGCCATGGCAGCCAGCACGTAGCACTCGGCGGTGGCACAAGTGGCAAAGGAGAAGAGCTGGGTGGCACACCTGACGAGGGAAATAGCCTTCTCCTCCACTAAAAAATTCAGCAAGGTTTGAGGGATGATGATGGAGGAGTAGCAGATGTCCAGGAGAGACAAGTGGCTTAGGAAGAAGTACATGGGGGTGCGTAGGCACGAATCGATTCTGATTAATAGAATTACTCCCAGATTTCCTCCTAGAGTGACCACGTAGATGGCAAGGAATAAGACAAAGAATGTCACCTGCAGGTCTTCTCGGTTCGTGAAGCCCAGCAGAATAAACTGGGATGCAAATGTGTAATTATCTTCAACCATATTGGCTATCTAAGCCGTCTCAGCTGCTTGACGTCTTTGAAATGGAAATATTTAATGGCGTCCGTCAATGATGTTAATGTCAATGTTCATCTCTCAAGCAGTTGCAGCACTTTAAGTCAATGTAAGGCAAATCTCTTTGAGAGGGGAAAAACTCAGGTTCCCTCAGTCTCCCCATTCAGCCTATAGAACAGCGCATACGACCACCCGCAGCACGCTGAGAACTGGGTGGATATTTTAAGGAGGGCAAAACCACACCAGAACAAAGCTGAAATAAATCGCAGAGCTGTCTCACGGTTTCTCTCAAGCCGTATACAGGCGGCCGTCCATGATTTTCACAATAACTGCTGGGAAAGTGAAATTATTTCGCGTCTTTTGGGCGCTCCCGGTCCAGTGTGAGCACATGAGGAATAAATATCTGTTCCCTGTGTCCCAGAAAGACCTCTTCTAGGTGAAAGCACTGGAAAACACGACTTCCTTAGCGTAATTTTTCGTCGTTTGGGATGGTGCCGTAAAAAGAGCCAGGATTTGTCTCACCTCGCCTTGCTTTAGACATGATGCCTAACTTGGAGATCAAAGAGAAATTCAGGCTGGCGCTCTCTGCTCACCCGAGAGAAATCAGCAGCTCCTAAAATCACACTTTCCGACAGATTGAATAAATAAACATTGATTTTTTTTCCTGGATAACATTAATCATCGCTTGACAGAGTTACACCAGAGAGCAAAGCAGGGGTGCGTGCTGCCTGGCATCTGACAAACAGATCCAGACCGAAAAGTCGTAATTATTGGATGACCCTTTGCTGAAGGGCTGAGATTCACCTCCAGACCCAGACAGCTCATTTCAGATGTCCTGGGAGCGACGTGCCTGCTCTCCCGGTGTTATTAATGGGGATTTAGAGCTGCTTTTCACTGCCCGCGTAGAGATGCCGGAGGCAAAGAAGCATCCGAGACATCCGCACGGCGCTGGAAGATGCGTTACAAGTAATGATTATCGAGCTGTTTGGGTCTGGCGCTGAATCATCCCCCAGAGGCAGCATCCACCTGCCTAGACGCAGCCATCTACTGCCGCTGGAGAATTGACCCCAATTTCACCATTACCTAAGGCTCACCCTCACTTTTTCTTACTTGACAAGCCAACTGCGGTGCGGGAAGCGGCCTGAGATGCAGATGTGGAACGTGGGAAGGTTATAAAGCTGCAGCTTGTGCCGTGCACAGTAGCTGCCCGCCGGGAATCACATCTCCCTGCAGCTTGAAGACACTGACTGGAGATAAATTAAACTAAAAACCCATACCTTGCTGCCTCAGATTAGGTATTATTCATGCTGGTTGGTCCACGCTCTGCTAAATAAGTGTCAGCAACCCCCCGAATATTTATCCGTGTCCTCCTGGGGAAAGGACCTTCATTTGACGCCCGCTTTCCTCTTCAACTTTGGCAAGATCCGGCATCTCTTGGGCAAGCCGGCACAAGACCGTTCAACAAGCTGCCCTAGGACTCACCAAGCAGCCTGGCATAGTGGTTTTTTTCCCCCAAGATTTAACTCGTGGCGTTATGGATAGGAGAAAGAGCAGCCGCTGCCCAGACCCTCCGGCCAAGCCAAACCTGGCAGCGCATCCTCCAGGCCAGGCAGCCGGCAGCCCGCGCTCGCGGGGGACGTTATCCTCAAAATCTCGGTGTGGGAGCAAGGGGAGGCTGCCAGATCCATAGAGCTAAAATAGTTTGGCCAGCTGGTGTTTTAAGAGTCTCACAGCCCAAACGCTCTAGGGGATGCAGAAGAGCCGTGTTCGTAGGATGGTTTAAAACATAAAGCAAAAGCGCCCCGTGCTCACACCTCCAGCATCCCTCTGGTTTCTCGGGGTGACTGTCCCCGCCGCCCCGAAGCAGAGCAGGAGGGGAGAGTCTGCCACGAGTCCTGGGGATCCTGCGGACGCCACGGGACGAAGCGGGATTTTCACAGCGGGGATTTCTTCCGCTTTGCTCTCGGGTCCCGTCGCAGTTTTTATACTCGGAGTTGCTCCCCGCTCCAGCTGGGAAGCCACGCCGTGTCTTCTCCCATGCAACATCTGCCCGTGCTGCCAGAGCTTTGCCCGTCGTGGTATTCATAGAGCCGGGGGTAAAACAAGTCGGGGAATAACATCTTAACCTCCAGGGACCAAGCGAGACACAGCCCCGGCCGAGGGGACCCAGAGAGGTGCCGAGACCCTCCGCTGCCAGGTCAAGATACAGCCAACGGGTTTTTAAAATTAATGGCACCAGAAGGCGTTATTTGAACAATAAATGTTGCCTTTAATAGTTTCATACATCCTAAAAAAATCCCAAAAGATGGTTTAGTGCAGTTCCCCTGCTGCGTATTCAAAAAAAAACCTCTTTTTTTTTTTTTTTTCCCACAGAGTGGCTCTTCTTGGAAGCGTTCGACCCTCGGTGCAGATTGCACGCCATGAAAAATCCAGCAGTTCCTTTCCTCAGTTTATGCTGATGTTCGGAATGAAAAAACAAACAAACAAAAACCTTAATTTTCATTTTGATGTATCTGCCTTCATTTTTCAATCAGAGACTCTAGCTACACTTTGCTCCCAAAGACAAGAGGCGGCTGCACCGGCTGCAGTTCCTGCCAGGAAAGGACAAAAATCACCTTTTTGCTCAAAAAAACCTAGCAGGGAATGACCCAGGGTTTATCCACCGGGCACGCAGCGGGTCCTAGTGAAGGATGGGTTTCTCCTCTGTGAAGGCCACCAGGATGACCCCAGGAACCTGGTCACCATGTAGGCAGCCTCAGCATCCCAGAACACGGAGGGCAGCCGCTCCCCTGGGATTATTTAGGTGGTGATGGATGCAATTTACATAAATCAACGATGAAAAATTAAATCCTTCACCTAGCTGGGATAAAAGTTCAGCTCTTAACTGATCTTCAGATCTTCTTCAGATCGTAAGATCTGGGATAGATGTGTCACGAGTGAAGATGTGCGGTAGGGACCATTGCTGAGCGATTCTGAGCGATTTCTGACCATTTCTGTAGATCTATGGGAAACAATTCATGTAGGAAGCAATAATTGAAAATACCAGGAATTATCGTTTCAAGTTGTGTATGGTTAGCCCAGACTATTTCAGAGAAAAATAAGTCATGAGGCAGAGGGAATTTGATAATCTAGATTTCATACAGCCTGAAGCCTCACCCAAGAATTGCATTGGGGAGGGGGGAAAAAAAAAGGCAGTTTAAAGCATCTAAACGCGAGGGGAACTGGGTCAGAAGCTTGGTCAAACATCGCACATTGCCCGTTTATTTTTACTGGGCTCAGGATCTCAGCCGGTGCTGAGAAATGAAACCATCGAAATGGGATCGGCCAAGCGCAGGCTGGTTTTATTTATACGCTGTCTCTCCGTTTCCCGAACAAGGACAAGCCACTTTGCTACCCAAGGCTTACTAGCATGTAAAAAAAAAAAAAAAAAAAAAAAGAAGTTTTCACCTCAAAAAGGAGCAGATGTTTCCAACAACGTCCAATAGATGGTGACCGTGTATAAGAAATGCTCAGCAGTATTTTTCCAGCCACTTATTTAACATTCCCCGGCTCCAGCACTCCCTTTTGATACCTGAAAGCCCGTTACGGCCATTTCGCACCTCTCGGGGCTGACAACAGAGCACGATGTACATAGAAGGCACAAAAAATACGTCGTTCGTGTATAAACAGGCATGGATTTTATTCAGAAGTAGGTGAAATGCAACTTTTGAGGAGGAGAGGGGCACCTAAAGGACAGGTACATTTGTACACGGTCGCGCCTTGCCAGCAACGGCAAGGGCCAGCTTCAGGTTGATAACCTTAGCATCAAAAAATAATAATAAAATAATAATAATAATAATAAAAAAGAAGTTCTAGGTGCCGACCAGGGTGACATCGCCGTTTGGGTTATTTTTCGCTGTGTTAGAGTGCTTTCCTCGCTGTTGACAGCGCAGCTCACGTCGAGCGACTGCAGCGGGAAAATCCTCACCCAGGACCCCACCAAGCCCCCTCCGTCCCAGCCCATCACCCCCATCTCCCCTCCCAGAGGAGCCTGTTGAGATGACATTAGCGGGGACATCTCTTACCTCTGAGCGGTGAAATGCTAAAAAAATAGAAAAATTTTTGGGGTGGGGGGAAAAAAAAACCCTTGTGGTTGCTGTTCTTCGGGCTGGGGTTGCATTTCCACAGCAACCACAAGTTTCTGTTCGGAATATGGTGAAAGGGGGAGCTGCAATTTCTGGCAGGAGTTGCTTCTTGCATAAGAAATAAAGACTGGGTTTTTAATTACCCTCAATTTTTTTTGTTTCAGGATGGGTTTTTGGGTTTTTTTTTTTTTGTTGTTGTTGTTGGTTTTTTAAATTCCTTTTCCCCACGCCAAAGTGCAAATCTCTGGCTGCAAACTCTACTGATAATTGATAACTGATATTATTGCCTTTCTTTTCTTAACAAACCGCTGTGGGTATAGATTAGAAAACTAATTAGAGCTTTGTTTCAAGGCTTTGAAAGGCAGAAATTGGGGGGAGGGGAATGGAAGGAGAAAGGTGTATGGTTGCCTAAAAAGAAGTGACAAATTGAACCCTGCAACTTAACTCCGCGGCCCGGTTTCAACGGCAGACCTATTTAAGAATTTACATCTCGTCCACTTGGCTTATTCACCAGATCCCACGACCCCTCACTGCATTCAAACTTCAACGTTTATCCACTTAGATCTTGCGTTTCCATCCTTCCTAGGAAGAGCTTTTCGCAGGAGCCGCCTCCCAGACCCAGCCCATAAATCACCGAGACCCCGAGCGCCCAATGCCACCCATGAAATCATTCGCCCTTTCTGTGGTACAGATAATTTTTCTACTAAAGCCAACAACATCATGTCTTCACAGCCTCATCAGGTTGCTCGCGGCCTCATCCTGGTGACTTTTGAATATCTCCATGGCTGGAGGCTCCACAGCCTCGGAGAGAAATCCTGTATCAGGTTTTGTCGAGGAGGGTTCAGCCCCCGACTGCGATCCTTTCTGCTGTTCTCCTCAGAGCATCCTTCACCTCCCGGTTCCTCAGGCTGTAGATGAGGGGGTTCAGCATCGGGATGACCACTGTGTAGAAGACGGAGACCACTTTGTCAGTGTTCGGGGAGTAACTAGAGCTGGGACGTAAATACGTGAAGATCGTTGTCCCGTACAACACGGTCACTGCTGTCAGGTGGGATGCGCAGGTGGAGAAGGCTTTTTGCCTGCCTTCAGCTGAACGGATCCTCAGGATGGCAAAGGAGATGAAGATGTAGGAGACCAGGATGGTGGAGATGGTGCTGAGCTCAATGACACCGGCCAAGGAGAAGAGGATCATCTCATTGATGGAGGTGCTGGCACAGGACAGAGCCAGGAGGGGAGGAACGTCGCAGAAGAAGTGGTTGATGACATTGGAGCTGCAGAAGGGCAGCCTAATGATGAAGGTCATCTGTATGATGGAGTTCAGGACACCCCCAACGTAGGACCCCACCACCAGCCACGCGCACAACCTCCGAGTCATAACAGAGGAATAGAGCAGGGGGTTGCAGATGGCCACATACCGGTCGTACGCCATGATGGCCAGCAGGAAACACTCCGTCGTCACTAAGATGATGTAGAAGGCGGCTTGGCCCATGCAGCCAGCGAAGGAAATGGTCTTCCTCTCCGACAGGAGGTTCACCAAGGTCCTGGGGGCAATCACAGAGGAGAAGCAGATGTCCACAACGGAGAGGCTGCCAAGGAAGAAGTACATGGATGTGTGGAGTCGTGGGTCACCTCGGATAACGACGATTATCCCCGCGTTGCCCAAAAGGGTGACGGTGTAGATGAGGAGGAGCAGCACGAAGAGGGCTGCCTTCATCTCCGCTTGGTCGCTCAGGCCCTCGAGAATGAACTCTGCCACCGAGGTGTGGTTCTGCTCTGCCATTCAGGGCTTCGTGCCTACCAAGGAAGGAGAGCGCCTGAAAAGACAGGACAGTGGAAACCACGCCTTTATTTATTTGAGCTGAAATGGGGTAACTCGATCATTTACTCCCTGTGCAGCCAGGGTGCCCGGACCGTTCATTTCTAGGGCGCTCGGGTGGGATGGGCTGCGCTGGAGCCATCTGCTCTGAGCTTGTCCTCCTTTATAGCCCAAGGAAAGAGGAGATCCCTTCTGAAGGGAGAGCATCCCAGCTTTCCCAAACGCCTTCTCCCACGGAACAAGCGATAGGACAAGAGGCAATGGCCTCAAGTTGCGCCAGGGCAGGTTTAGATTGGATATTAGGAAAAACTTCTTCACAAAAACTTCTTTTGGTCCCTACAGTGCGATGAGGTTGATGGATAGAGCAGCAGAGAGATTCAGGTGACACAGACCAAGTCATCAGCTCTGCCCTTGACCTCCCGTGATTAAGTTTTTCTCCACATTTGTTTCCCTTCCTCCCCATTTCAAACTGATCATGATAAGGTGCCCAGGACAAGACAGCTCTGATTTTGGCAGCGGCTTCTGGCTATCATTGTAACAGTTGGAGTAAGAGTAAAAATATTGTAGCTTTCTGTTGTTGGTTTTGGAAAAGACACAGAGGTGAAGAAAAAAACCCAGTTGGAAAGTAGGGAGTGGGAGAGGAAGGGGGTGTTGCATGGTCCTAAAGCTCATTCAGGACATGAGGAGTTTAATATTAGTGCCTCAGAAACCTTGGGGAGATGCAGCCAGGGAGACCACGAGCAAAATTTGGGCCCGAGGCTGTTATTTTGAACTGGGCTAAGCATCAAACATTTCCATTATACAATTTCAAATGGTGTCTATGAGAACATACAATTTGATTCACTGATGAGTTTAATCATGCCTTTTGTTTCCAGAAGTGGACCGGGAGATGAAACCCGATTTACAGAAGTGATTTAAGCATCAGGAGATGGCTGTGAGTGTTTATGAGCATGAATCAGCTGTGACGTCCTGACTAAGCCCAGACAGGAGTGGGATCCACGATGCTGTCCTGGAATATGAAGTCACACCTGGTGCTCTCCCCCGTGTGCGCAAACAGCGGCATCCGACTGCGAATTGCACCTCGTTTCCAGGTGAAAACAAGAAGACATGAGGGAAGGGAAGGGTCAAGGGATAAAAAAGAGCCAGACCAAGAATTCACTGTTTTAAGATGCCATCTGAGGAGGAAAACCTTCTCAGAGGGAGCCTGATGGTGGCACAGCACGGCATCCTGGTGGTTAGGGCACCCACGAGGACTGCTCTCAGCCCATTTTCAGCAGGCAAAACCCCAGAAGCTCCTGCCTCTCCCGTCAGCTGGAAGAGGAGTCAACACCACGGATGAGACCACGGAGCTGTGCCGGGCCAAACTCACTCAACTCCGGTTGCCCAAGTTTAGGCACCCAGTTAAGCTGCTCGCCCTAATGAAAGTGTGAAATACAGGTTTCTGTCCCTGACAACGTGAAGATTCAGAATAAAACAATTAAATCTTTACAGGATTAAAGATGAGAATCAAAGTCTTACCCCACCAGATGAGCACCAGGATCAGAAGACTCATTGAAGAGCCATTCTCCATCAGCAGAATATTTCTTTATAGAAATATTCTCTGCTTTTTAAAGTGCATATCGCTATTTCAGGGTCAGCGGGTAGGTTACCCTTTCCTTCAGAGTGTTCTCCTCTCTTCTGCTCCCAGGCTCCTTAAACATACCATAAGCACCACGATTTCTGATCTTTTGAATCCAAAATACTGGAGTGCACCCCAAGCGCCGCCCAGCAGAAATATTTCATCTTCTTTACCCGACAGAGAGGAGCAAACCTTTACCTGGTGTAAATCAGAGCAGCCTCCCCAAAGGTAACACCGCTGCAGTGATTTACACCGGAGCAGGGTACTCCCAGCAGAGCTCACCTGGACCTTTTGGGGAATGGTCACACCTACCTGTGGATGGGGGTCACCTCCTCTTACCAGCCGCAAGGTCTAGTCATCCAACTTTGGGTGATGCTACAGACTCAAGGTGTCTGCACAGTAGATCTGGGGGACTAACCCTTGAAGCCATCCTCCTAGCTTCCAGGAAAACAAGAATGCCTCTCCTGAGCCTTTGAGAGCCTCCTGCACGTTTTCCATCAGCTGAAGTTCTTCACTCGCAGCAACATGTTGCTTTCATATGTCTCTGCAGATCTTTGTGGGCAACGGGCACCCCTCCTCGGGGAGCAAGTGTTTGTCGTGGCTTTGGCTACGGTTCAAGTCTCTAAGAGAGGTGAATCTTGGTTGTCTACTGCTGGCTCTTTACTGAGAATCCATGGCAGTCACAGCAGTCTAAGTTGCTCATAAAAGGCTTCGCTACGTATGCGGGAGGGTGCGAAATCCTCTGCTAATTATCATCACAAATATCAATAACCTGTTGCACCACTCGGCAGCCTCACGGGACAGAAGAGGCAGAGGATCCAAACGAGCACAAGTTGTTCTTCACAAGCCCCTCCGAAAATCAAGGAGGCGGTGAGAAGGTGCATCCAAAGGGCAATTTACTCCAAGTATCTTAAACACCTCTTGCAAGCAGCTTAGGCAGTTGTAATGAGCTCTGGATGGATGCCTGGAGCAGATGGCTGGGGTTACAGGAGATGAAGGATGACCCAAGCCTCCAGGCAATGAATGAGCCTGAAAGGCTCCCAGGCTACTGATGGTTAAGAACAGGGAGGTCTACACAGGACCCACCTGATCGATAGCCAGTCCATTAAACCTTTTTACCATGCTCCAGATATTGCCAGGAGTATCTCAGCTGCCCATTTTTTCCTCCCTTTTGCAAAGAGCCAGGTCATTTAAGGAAGAAATTTTTTACACTGAGGGTGGTGAAGCATTGGAAGAGGTTTCCCAGAGAGGTGGTGGAGGCCCCATCCCTGGAAACATTCCAGGTCAGGTTGGACGGGGCTGTGAGCAACCTGATCTGGTTAAAGATGTCCCTGCTCACTGCAGGGGGTTGGACTGGATGGCCTCGAAAGGTCCCTTCCAACCCAAAGCATTCGATGATTCCACTGCTCCACCTCTACTGCACAATCAAAATCATCTCATCACAGCCTACTTTGAAAAGAGATGGTGCTAATCCAGTTCTTTCTGCAAACTTTTTTTTTTGGCTAGCAGAAAATTCATAGCATATTCACGGTAATTTCGGTGTAATTCATCTCTGCTCAGCACACTCGATAGATACCAGCTTCTGGAACATTTTCAGGAGTTGAGAGTCACAATTTCTTTCAGTATAGCTGATTTTCCCCTTTAAATAACAGAAGCCCATGCTTTTAGACTAAACTGAGAGCATGGAGAGTCACCATATAAATAGCGGTTCATACCTGGATCATATTTGACCCATAGATGGGATCATTCATCTATCAGTTGTCAACAACATCAAGTGTAGACATACGAGCCAACTGCCCAGGCTCTCTTTGCAGCCAGTAGGAGTGAAGGCGGTGGTTCAGCTGTTCAGACATGGCTGTCCAGGTCTGAGAGCCACCATGCACCTCTCCTGCTCCCCTAAAGGGCACAGGTCTCCCTACGTCTTATGCCATATCTGCCAGACCTGTGTCCATATGTCCCATGATATCTCAGGTGGAGTTGATGGATCAATAGACTCAGTGTAGCCCACAGGAGGTTTTGCCGTGTCCAAAGGAGACCCACGCATCATCACGTGAACAGACACGTTCTCCATCAGTGTTACTGAGAGCCTGGAGGACTGGCTGAGAGATGGACGCATGGGATGGGTTTGGGCTCACCTTGCTCCAGGTCAGCACGACGTATGGACCTACACACGAGCTACAGGTGTCCCAGCTTCTCTTCCAGTCTCTGAACCCCGATGGCATGATTCAGTTGGCCAAAGGGATGGCCCTGGCAGAAACGCTACAGGACTTACAGGAACCCATGACCTTCTGGAGGAGCAGCTGGAGCCCAGCAGGAACCTTCAATGGCAAGACCAGAGCCAGCACAACCAGCAACAGACCAGCACCTGCACCAGCAAACCCAAATATTGACAGGAGAGCTGTGCTGACCCCAGACGGGTGTTTTGGTTGGATGTAGCTCTGCAAACAGCAATATTTTAACAGCAGGGTTTATATTTGGGGAGTTTGTGCCACCACTTTCACCACTGGTTCACATTTGTTCCCACTTTATTACCAATCCTCCAGGTACAAGTCAAAACACCCCCTCTTTCTGGAAAAGGAAAACAAAAACATGCATTCCAGTTATTTCCAAAATAATCTTCTTTTGCTTCTTACAAAAGAGTGACAAAGGAGGAAAAACAATTGGTAGAAAGCAGTGCCACAAATAGTTATGGGGTAATTGGGTATAAACCTCTCAAATGTTTATCCCTAAATCCTTCTCCCTTGTATCAGCTATGCAGCTGCGTTGTGTGTTGCTGCATCTAAGGGTTTTTTTTTTTTGGCCTCTGAATTTTCCTCTTATAATGGAGGGGGAAATGGAAGAGTTGCAAATAAAAAACCCCATGAAAATAGTAGAGAAACTGCAATCTGACAGATGGAAGTGGCATGACCCACAGGCTGGGTGGGTTTCGGCCACGGTAAATTCAGATGTCTTGAAGTTAAATACATCAGAAAGTCATGCCACGTTTTTAATCAGCATTACGTCTTTATGTAACACAGTTCACCCAAGCCATCTCCATGTTTATTTTAACAAGAATCATGGTCTTTTGCTCCTGCTAGGGAAGGAGACTAAGGCCAGATTTAATTTTTACCTATTAAACTTTGAACTTGGCCAGTTAAATCCCACAGCTAACGGTCTTTCAGATACAGAGAACTACATACTTTGAGAAAACCTAGAGTAAGAATTAGAAATATGAGGTTTATTGCAACTAATGCACCGTGGCTTCACTGTACATCCTTAGGTTTGAATATATATACTGAAAAACTCCACTCAACGGTACATTTAGGAACTGTCACGGTCCAATACTTAATGTCATGTGTTAACAAAATCATTTGCGGTATTTATTGACTATAAAACACATTTTGAAGGATTAAAGTGCAGCAGAAAAATTTTAAAGTACCTTTGAGCATACTTCGATGGGTCACTGTGGAAGAAGAGGATTCAGAGAAGTTCCTCCCAATTTTTCCCGTTTCCTGCAGCTTTAGGGAAACGTTTCCTCCTCTCCCATCCAAGCCTCCTTGCTCTGCTCCGTGTGTTCTCCTGCATGCTCCCATCTGCCGTGGGGGTTACTTGGAAGCACTGAAGTTCACCTTAAATCTGTAGATCCCATCTCACGGCTGGAAGAGGTACAGCACTTGGTGGGGATGTAGTCCACTGCGCTGATGGATGACAGCCAAACTGTAGGATAGGGTGACCACGAGTAGGCTCAGGGCAAAGACAGCTAAGAAGAAAATGGCCCAAGTCCTCAGCAGAAATCTCACAAATGTGTTATTTTTACAGGGCTGAGCCTTGTCGTCATATTTCCCTTCAAGAGAGGTGACTTGGGGTTGCCTAAGGAACAGCAGGTCCATGAGAAAACCCAGCACGTGCTTGCCTCCAAATATTCAGAAGCAATCTGGGCATTTTAGCACCTTTCCTCACAAATCTACCTTTGGTGGTTCTTCAACGAGTACGTATTTCTCCTGTTATGAAATGCACTATTAGAGGCAAATGCATAACAAAATCCCACATCGACAGAGCCGGACTACAAAACGGACAATAATACGGAGAAGAATTATCACAGCTTCTCTCCGATTTCAGAGAGACCCCAAAACACACCCCCCGCTCCCATCGCTGCCTAAATATCAAACATTTACCACTGTATCAGGGAAGGAATTATCCTCCCCACTGCCCTCTTCAGAGCACTCTTCACCTCCTGGTTCCTCAGGCTGTAGAGGAAGGGCTTCAGCATGGGGGTCACCACCGCATAAAAGACAGAAATAATTTTGTCCCTGCCCGAGGGGTAGCTGGGCCGCAGGTACACGAAGAGAAGGGTCCCGCAGAAGGTGGTGATGACCACCAGGTGGGATGCACAGGTACCAAAGGCTTTGCGCTTGCCCAGCACAGAGCCCGTCCTCAGGATGGTGAGCAGGATGCAGCCGTAGGAGATGAGGACAACTGATATGGTGGTGACCTTGTTGAAGCCCCCAAACGCAAGTACCAGCAGTTGGTTGAGGCAAGCGTCAGAGCAGGCCAGTTTTGACAGCGGTGGCCCATGGCAGAAGAAGTGGTCAATGACATTGGGGCCGCAGAAGGGTACTCTCAGCGCAAAGCCCGTGAGCACCACAGAATTAAAAAACCCAACCACGTAGGACCCAGCCAAGAGGGAAGCGCACACCTTCTGGGACATGACGATGGGGTAGGACAGCGGGTGGCAGATGGCGACGTAGCTATCGGACACCATCACGGCCAGGAGGTAACACTCCACGGTTACAAAAGCAGCGTAGAAAGAGAGCTGTGTGAAGCAGCCAGCAAAAGAAATAGTCTTGCTTTCCAACGAGAGGTTCGGCAGCATTTTGGGTGTCACAACTGAGGAGTAGCACAGGTCCAAGAAGGACAAGTTGCTGAGAAAGAAGCACATGGGGGTTTGAAGCTGGGCATCGAGCCAGACGACAGCAATGATGCCAAGGTTTCCCACCATGGTGATGACATAGATGAGCAGGAAGATGACAAAGAGGGTAACTTGGAGGTCAAAGCAATCCATGAACCCCTTGAAAACAAGTTCTGTCACTGTGGTCCCGTTTTCCCAAGCCATCAGTGTGCAAGAGACTCCCAGCTCTCAGGCAGGGAGGCGATTACCACGAGATCCGTTACGATGACTTAGTCCCTTGCTTAATTATTAGTGCTTTTTAATCCCATGCTCTGCAGAGAATGAAGACATTTTCTAACGAAACACTGCCAGGCACCCCGGCAGGATGCTTCATTGGTCCACAACCACCTGGCCATGCAGGGACCCACACCTCCTGACTACATCAAGCTCTTAAACCAAGCTTTAAACGTATCTTCCTCCTTCATGTACTGATTTCAAGGAAAGAAGTGTGAAACCGACAAAGCAAGTTTTGCCTTGGATATCACCGTGGTCTTCACCATGTGCATTGTTTCCATCTGTCCGCAGTTTTTGCCACGTTGAGGGAAGAGCGGCTCATGTCCATTAACGTTTCTTCTGATAATACGCAAGCTAGAGGAGTATCAGCGTTCACCCTGCTTTTCAGGTTGACGATGTCCCAGAAACTCTTTTTATTATCCCAGGTAGCTCAGGGTTTGAATTTGTTGCTCAGGGCTTCTTATTCTAAGTGCTCAGAAAAAAAAAGGGTTTTTTAAATAAATGATTGCTAACAAAGGTAGTGGCTACTTTGGGGAAGAAACAGCATTTCAATAACTGCTCTAATCTCATGAGAATGAATACATGGACAGAAGGGAATATGCATCTCTTTCCTTTTCCAATATCTTTAGCAAGGCCTGTGGTGACAGGACAAGGGGTGATGGTTTTAAACTAAAGGAGGGCAGATTTAGGCTGGATAGAAGGAAGAAATGTTTTACACTGAGGGTGGTGAAGCACTGGCACAGGTTGCCCAGAGAGGTGGTGGAGGCCCCATCCCTGGAAACATTCCAGGTCAGGTTGGACGGGGCTGTGAGCAACCTGATCTGGTTAAAGATGTCCCTGCTCACTGCAGGGGGTTGGACTGGATGGCCTCGAAAGGTCCCTTCCAACCCAAAGCGTTCTATGATTCTATGATCTTCCAGCTTAGCTGGTGACTTGCTAAAAGTTGTGCTCTTCCCTTTATTTCTATCATTTAACTTCCATTTCAAGCAAGCAGTAGCTTCCCAAGTGCTTTCAAGCAAGGGATTAACATGCCAAATTAAGGTCAGAAAGTAAAACTTCCTTTTAGAAAAAAGCCGTAACGTAACCATGCGCCTCAAACACAGACATTGGAGAGCAGTTCAACTGTAGCTCCCCTTTCTCTATAGAAAAGCCTCAGCCTGCCCTCGTACCGGGCTGCAGTAGACCTCAATTTCTTTTTTATCCTCTAGTCCAGTCCTCTGCTTGACTCGAAGACTCTCACCACCCTGTGTTCTTGCTCGCTACCAACTCCACCGCTATCCCCCCAAAAGTACCTGAGATGCCACCTCTTCTGGGTTCCCGCAGCCTTTTTCAGTCTGAACTGCTTTTACGCCTGCCTCTGTTATTAGTTTCTCCAAGGAGATCATTCAGGGAGAATCTGCAGCTTCTTATTTCCGAGGAAAACTAGAAAAGTAACGATACAGAGAATTAGACAACAGCCTATTAAATTCACTTGAAAGTGCGTGTGCTTGTCTCATAAATAGGATAAAATAATTAATATGTCCCCCAAAAGGATTGTGCCTGGGGAGAGGGTAAAGACATAAGACACACTAAAGGTTTCTTCTGTACACGTACATACTTGTCCCATATAACTCTTACCAGTAGGCAAGGATGTGCTTTCGAAGAGAAATGACAATTTTTGCTCGTGACAATCGCTGCCATGTTTCTTTGGCGTTGCCTTTAATCAGAGCTTTCTTACCTGTCGCATGACTGCATTGCACAGAATCATCACTGACTTGAGAAAAAAACTTATTTTTCCACCTTCTAGCTTGCTGTATAAGTCATAGCTTCAGGAAAGCAAGTTTATTCCGAGGCTCCATTTCTTCTCCTGTTTTTTTAATTCTACACAGCGTTGGATGTCCAGGTATGGCTGTGTCTCCCAGAGGCTCTTGTCTTCACTATTTATTGCTTTCCAGCTTAGATGGTCAGGATAAGCTGCCAACAGCCTCATTGGGCACATCACCCCATGCCAACCCCTCTGGCTTTTCCTCCCCTTCAGATATAATTGGGAAGTTCCCTTCGTGATTTCAAGAGTTAGAGGTCTGGAGCTATTATCTCCTCAACCCTTGAGATGGGTTGTCTTCTGGGAGCAAGAATACACCAAGATCAGAAACTGCTGTGAGGTTCTGGAGAACCAGCATCTCCTAGAGACAGCATCTCAGCATCTGGTAGCTATGGAAACACTCAAGCTGGAAAGAGTCACCAGTCTTCACTAAGCCTTGAAAATCATAAAGAACACTCTACCATTTCCAAAGCGAAACGCTGCCAACCTACTGAAGACCATCATTCTAATATCAAATTAGGAACTGGAGGAGGTGCTAAGGACCAGAGAATAATACTTGAATATAACGTTCAATTTATTACTCTCTTTCCCTCACTGAGGATACTACCTCCCCTGGTACCCATGTAGGGACGTGGTCTGGATGGAGAGAGACTGCCAGAGGAGTGAGCGCTGGCTGGGCTGTTGGGTGCAGAGGGGGGCGGTGGTGGGTTGTACTCTGCCTGGAGGCTGGGGAGTGCCACAGGGGTTTGTCCTCTTTAATCAGAGCCAAGGGGGACACCATGGTGTGCAGGGGACCGTCCCATAGTACCTGAGCAAGGCGAGTAGGGTAGAGCCAGAGACCTGGGCCAAATTCAGCCAACTCCAGACCATCGGGCATGTTGGTGATGATGAGGCAGGTCCAACGTCAAGCCAAGTCAACCCCCTGGTCAGGGTCAGGTCCATGATCAAGCAAAGGTGTGGATCAAAGGAGTCCATAGGTGCACACCCCTATTGCTAAACTGGAAACCAGCCCTCCTCCAGCAGAACCCAAGAGAAGGACAAGCTCCCTGGGCCGAGCTTAAATAGAGCTCATGGGCAAATGAGCAGAGGGTGGGGATGGAGGCCCCAGGTGAGGCTGGTCAGGGCCATCAAGGCCTATTAGTTCGCTCTGGGAGAGATTAATCCCTGTCTGAAAGGGCCCATTTCTCACCGTTGGATATAGTGGAAGCCCAGAGTCACCAGCTGAGGTGCGGACATCCAGGCCATAGGCACCCAAATGTGTATAATCCCACCCCTGCTGGAAGACTGGGCTGCCTAGTGTCCACAGGGGAACATCAGCAGCTCCAGAGATGGAGTCAGTTGTGCTTTATGAACCATTTGGGGATCCTCTGAAAGATCTGAAACGTCTCTAAACCCGTTGTGGTTCTGTCGGCAAGGTCAGGCCGAAACCTTTGCGTGGTCCACAAGTATCTCAGAAGCATCATACGAGCTGGTCATCCCTGCTGCTGTGTGTCTGTGCTCGGTGATGGCTCATCCACTGATGTCTTTCAGATACCCGAAGCAGCACAATGGCTTCAGAATTGCATTTTACCCCTTTTTTTTTTTTCTTTTTGTTTTTTCCCTCTGGTAAAGCCTGCCGTGAGGAGCCCTGGGGCCTTTCTCCCAGGAGAGCACGAGGAACTGTATTTACAGCCCTGTCAGCCACAAGCTCAGCTGCTGGAGTCTGGGAAGGAGCACATCTCCCTTCACATCAGGCGGCTAATAGAGGTTTTGCGGACGCGTGAATGTTTTCTGCCGCATTTGGGCTAAACCCTGGGTTCCCATCACTCCATAGCAGCGAAAGCACGGGAGGAGCCGTGACGCCGGGACGAAGCAGAGCCTCGCCTGCGTTGAGGCAGTGGGCTTTCTTCTTCATGTCCTCATGTCCTCTTTTTTGGGGCTCTGTTGGAAAACAGCCTTCCCAAAGTAGGTTTTCTTTATAATAAGAGGGAGTAATGGCTTATACAAATTGTTTTTCTTTTACTTTAGGCAGCTAAAGCAAGATGGACAGATTTATGCAAGTGTTAAATAAGGGTGAGTCTTATTTTGTTCTAAAGAAATGCAACATCTCAGACTGTCAGCAGAATATGGCCATCAACAAATCAGCCTTTGGAATCAGCACGTTTTAAAATTAATTCAGTTTTCAAGTAAGCATCTTAACTTAATGCCCATGTTTTCGGGTTGCTTCAGCGTGCTGGATCTTGTAAAATTATAACTCATGAATTTACCAGCGTGAATTTTATCCGTTGTAAATGATATATAATAATTCGATAAATGTGATTTGAAGACTGGAATAATAATTAAAAGCCGAGGGGAAATGTCTGGAGGTCGTTAACGTTGTGCAATCGGTGGTTTCACTGGGACTGTGACTTTCTCTCGCTCCAGGTTTACGTGCACTCCTACGAGGTTCCTCTGAGGTGTCTTCCCAAAGAAATTGCTCTCAAACCAAAAGTGAATAAAGATCTGATTCTCTTCTTAACTCTGAAAACACACGTGCTAGGATAAATCACAGCTTTAAGTATCCAAGCACAGAAAAACAAAATTGCCGTTCGTATTGCTTCAACTCACTCCATGTTCTTTTCTAGGTACCTCAAAGGACAAACAAAAAGCTTACACAATTTGGGTTTAGAAAGTACGGCAGAACATACCGAAACGTGGCAGTTAAAGTGGGGATTGACGGGAGTGAAACATGGTCCAAAAGCGCAACGCTATTTTTTATCATTTTGGTATTTTTCTTCCTTTTGCCTCAGCAGGTAACACCCGGTCATGGGAGGAAATCACACGCAGGCCGAATTCGTCCTCTTGGGGATTGCAGACAGTCCGCGTGTGCAGGCCCCTCTCTTCGGGTTGTTTCTGTTGATTTACGTTGTCACTTTGGTGGGGAACATTGGGATTATGGTCTTGGTCTGGGTGGTTCCCAGCCTCCACACCCCCATGTACTTCTTCCTCACCCATTTTTCATTTGTCCACGTCTGCTATTCCACAGTCATCTCCCCCAAAATGCTAGCAGACCTGTTATCGGCGAAGAAAACCATTTCTTTCGCTGGCTGCGTGACGCAGTTCCACGGCTTTGCTTTCTTTGCGACTGCCGAATGTCACCTCCTGGCTGTGATGGCCTACGACCGGCACGTCACTATCTGCAACCCCCTGCTTTACGTGACCGTCATCTCCAGCCGCGTCTGCCGGTAGCATCGTCCTACCTCATCGCCTTTCTCAGCACCATCATCTACACAGGCTGCACGTTTGGGGGTTCCTTCTGTGGACCCAACAAGATCGACCACTTCTTCTGCGACGTCAGCCCCGTGCTAAAGCTTGCGTGCTCCGACACCCGCAGCAGCGAGGTGGTCATCTTTGCCTTTGTCGCCATAAACGTGGTGGGCACGAGCGCGATCATTTTGCTCTCCTACACCTATATCCTCCGTGCGGTCCTGAGGATGCGCTCAGCACGGAGCAGGTCCAGAGCCTTCGACACCTGCGCCGCCCACTTGACGGCTGTTTCCTTGTTCTACGGGACAATATTCTTCATGTACTTCCAACCTGCGTCTAGCCACGGCAGCCTGGACGAGGTGGCCTCCATCTTCTACACCGTGGTCACCCATTCATCAACCCATTCATCTACAGCTCAACCCATCCTCTCAACCCATCGTCTACAACCCATCGTCGCTCAACCCATTCGTCTACAGCCTGAGGAACAAGGAGGTGAAGGGGGCTCTGCTGAAGTGCGGGAGAAGGGTGTTAAACCGCTGTCGACATGGAAGAGGTGTATCAGCTAGGACGTGAACACTCCATCTTAAGTGAGAAAGCCTACCATGCGTTAAAACAATTGGATTTTTTCCCTAATCCTCACAATTTTATGCAGGTTCTTCCACAGCTTCTGCACAAAAAAGTGAATTACAGTACTTGAGAAGTATTGAGAACCAGACCCCACAGTCACATCTTCCTTGGAAGGAAACCAGGAGGAGTGGGAGCCTCAAACTTTATTTCACTTTGCAGCCAGCAGCCTGCCGGAAGAAATTACCCTAAATTATTCTTTCTCACAGGAAGCACGAATCATCGTTTTATTGATTTATAACTCTGTTTCACTGATAAATATGTATTTTTCTTGCAAGATTATTGACCTTACCCCTAAATTCCAATAAAATTCCTCACTGTTACCTGCAAGTTATTCATTAGAGTTAAGCTGCTGGGGTGGGAGGGAACACTTTGGAAGAGTGAGTGAATTTTAAAATTCGCTTGCGGGGAAAAAGGTAAGATAACAGGCTTGGAAAGATACAGTGCATTTCTTTCTGAGTTAAAAAGTGAAAAGGCTGGTGAGAGACAGGGTCTCAACTATAACATTTGCACACCCAGGGGAACCCCTCCCCAGGCTGCACCCTCGGGCGTAGATCTTCACTTAAAGGAAGAAATCGTAGGCAATATAATTAAAAATACAGGGCGACGAAACGTGCTGAGGCTGCCCGGCGTTAAGGACGATTTCTGCGCAGTGAGAGCACCAAGGGGACCTGCCATTCATTTTAGGTGGTGTTTTACATCCAGTGGTGAGGTAAATGGGATTACACCTGGAGGTACGCATCCGTGTCCCACGTCATGCCCCGCTCGTGCTAAAGCACGCCGTGAAAACTAACTGGCGCGTTTAATTTAAAAATTAAGCGTGCGTCTAGTTTCCATAGGTGAAAGACAATCCTGAACGCATAATCTGTGGCTAGCTGATAGCTGTCCGGGTCTGAAAAAAAGCAAAAAAACCAGCAGTTCTGCAAATTCTGGCTCGTTAAAGAAGGCGGGACGTAAAGCATGGTACGGGAGTGGCCACGACACTGGGGAGGGGCCGGCAATCCTTCATCTTTCCCTGGCAGGCACGTAAGAGAAAAAGCATCCTAATTTCTGCTCATCCTAATTAACTCCAAAGGCCATTTGTTCTTTCTCGAGTGCACGCTCATAAACATTTGCGATCGGGCGCCGCTCTGCAACTTCCTTGCGAAATCCAGCAAAACTCAGGTTGGCTGGATGAGTTCAGCGTAGGGTCTTCCTCCTTCTCGCACGCTTGATTTTGGTTGCCCCTTGCCTGTCGGTGCCGCTCGGACACCTTTCGGGTGGTGCGATGAGTTTTGACCCCGCAGAGTTGTAGACCCGCTCGCCTCGTCTGCAGCGGGGAGACGCGGCAGCAGAAAAATCCCTTTCCCTTCGCCGTTGTGGGTAGCGTGGGAATTAAAGTATATTTGGAAAGAAGGCGGAGGGTGAACAGTCTCTTTCGTGTGCTCTGGCAAACAGCAGTGGGAGAGGAGACGTTGTCTTAGGTCTGGGGGAAAAGTGGCTCCCACCTGCCACCTTCCACCTTAACGGAGAGACTCAGCACCTAACCAACAATCCCCAGCGTCTGTACTGGTTAACCCTCTCGTTATCAGAGATTCATTTAATTTTAAATCACCGCTCATCAAAAAATAATTTGGCAAGGCAGCGGAAATTTTATTTTGGTCTCAGTTACTCTGCCAAGTGTCCGATTTTTCATTCATCCCGACACGTATGTATTTTTATCTACTGCACGCTCACAGTATGTATCGCACTTCAGTGCAACCCTCCCACATTCTGACAAAAAGGAGTAAAAGAAAGGGTTCAGTGATCCTCTACAAATTAGTTATATCCGTAAGGAAAACCGGCTTTTCACAGAATTTGAAGGGAACATAACGTTTCCAATTTTAAGAAGCCTTCCCAGCGGAGGCTTTTTTTAAAGATTATTTTGCTTGCATTGCTGCAGAGGGAAAAAAATGAAAATTCCCCTTAATAAAACTCTTCCGTAACTTTTCATTTCTTTTACTCATTTGGGGGTTTGCTTTTATGGGTTGTAGGGAAATGGTGCGGTGCCGTCATTTGGGAGGACAGAAACCGTTAAAGGAAAAGATGGCACAACAAATCTCTGCCTTTATAACGTCTTTCCCTACGCCTCCTCAGCCTAAAATTCATGCTTAGGAGTTTTAAATAGATGAAAATACACCAAAGCATCCTGACTTTTTATCACAGAAATCAGCGAGGAATACGGAGCAGCCCTCCGCGGTGGTCCAGGAGCAGCCGCTGTAGCGTAAATGCGTATTTACGACAAACCAAGAAAAGAGCCAAGAAAATGGTTGGGTAAACCGGCCCACTTTTAGCCTATAGATCATGGGAAATACCACGCTGCTCGTAGGGATTCGGCCACGGTGACTAAATCTCTTCAGTGGAATGAGTACAGCTTTCCCATCAGGAAAATCAGCAGGTAAATCGTTGTACAACCGGCATTAACGAGCCTGGCTTAAATTCATGATGGAAAAATCAAATAAACTACCTACCAAGGTGGAAGAAGCGCATGGGATTTGGCTGCGTGTCAGAAAACTCAACCGGTGATTGACACGGCTCTCGGGGCTAGAAACACCGCAGGAAACCCTGTAGAATAACAACATTACTCCGGGTGGCGTTGCCCAGCACTGCAGAGATAAAGACGTATTATAACTGGTATTTTATCTGGTAACTGGTATTACAACCTTCAAAAAATTATAGAAAATGATATCTGGTGTTATAACCTTCAAAAAATTCATGTGCCATGTGATATTTCTTCTCTTGTTCCATTGCTCTTAGATGAAGAGAGTAGCTCGTCTTGGTTTGCCTGATGAAAATACAACTGGGAACGACCGAATTCATCTTTACAGAGCTCATCTCTGACGGAGGAACCATTCTCCTTCCCTCTTGCAAGGAATTATAGCTTATATTCCCCAAGGATATTATCTATCCCCTTAACGGTTCAGCTCCAAACCAAATCTGGACGGCCCCTTTTCCTCACCAGCCGAGGTCTTGCTCCTTCTTCTCTCTTACTTCACGTTAATTCACGACAAATTGTGAGGACGCTTTTATGTTCGGTCTGGCCAGCCTGCCCGGTTTAATTGCTTTGTAACGCTCTTGTCTCTAATCCGCTGAGACTTCTGAGGTGCTTTTGTTGAGGAGTGTTTGGGAAAACTTCCTTTGGGAGAAATGCAATTATTTTTATATATGTGTGTATATGCGCATGTATTTTTATATGCATGTATGACAGAGGAATAAAAAAATAAAGAGAAGAGAAGAGAAGAGAAGAGAAGAGAAGAGAAGAGAAGAGAAGAGAAGAGAAGAGAAGAGAATGGAAGAGAATGGAAGAGAATGGAATAAAATAAAATAAAATAAAATAAAATAAAATAAAGTATCTTACAAGTAGAGTGGTTCGCAAAGGCTTGGACAGACTACATGGATTCATCTCATAATCCTAGATATTCTCATAATCCCAGAAACATTGCAGGTGAGGTTGGAGGGGGCTCTGAGCAACCTGATCTGGTTAAAGATGTCCCTGCTCACTGCAGGGGGGTTGGACTGGATGGCCTCGAAAGGTCCCTTACAACCCAAAGCGTTCTGTGATTCTATGAAACAGCGTTGGCTTGCACCAGGTGGGGAATCTCCGTGCGTTTGCCTTCAGCGCATACCTCCAGTTTCTCCACATGTACTTCAAATTAAGGAGCCTCGACGTGCGAGTCATTGAACGCAACGCTGAGATTGAGGTTTCACATTCACAGAAGTCAGGGAATGCACAGGCAGCGCATACCTACAGAGATGTGTGTACACATACGTACGTGTACGTACCCGCCCGTATCTTCATATCCTGTTTCCTGTGTATATTTAATTAAGAATTTAATGCATCACATAAAATATATAGAAACTCCTTGCGTGCAAACCCGCACGCGTAGCACCACGCACAGTGCGTGTATGTACCCATGCTCGCCGCAAGTGCAGCTCTCAAAGTGATGCAAAGGCCAAACCTTTATTTGACATCAAATAGCACAACCAAAATCACAACAGTGCAGCCCTTCTCCATACAAAATTTACTCTGCTTGTTTCTTTCGCGTGCGTGTGGAGCTGTGTTTTGGCGCAGAGAGCAATGCCAGCAAGATGGAAGCCCTTCTCTTAGCCCGTGTCCCCAGACCCCGCACTGCAAATATGAAATAGCCACCATGATGTGTGTCTCCAGGTCAGTGCCTTTCTCCTGTCCATGGAAGAGAGGAACCACAGTTCGGTCACCAGCTTCATCCTCCTGGGGTTCACCACTGACCCAAAGCTGCAGCTTCTCTTGTTCATGGTGTTCACTGTAGCCTACGTCACCGCCCTTGTGAGCAACATCACCCTCATCGTGGTGATAGGCCGTAGCTCACGGCTCCATACCCCAATATACTTCTTCATTGGGAACTTGTCCTTCCTGGACCTCTGCTATTCCTCCGTCTACACCCCCAAGATCCTGCTGAACTGCATCTCCGAGGACAAGAGCATCTCCATCACTGGGTGTGCTGCTCAGTTCTTCGTCTCCGGTGGCTTGGCCTACACCAAGTGCTACCTGCTGGCAGCGATGGCCTACGACCGGTACGTGGCCGTCTCCAACCCACTGCTCTATGCTACTGCTATGTCCAAGAAGATGTGCACGGGGCTGGTGGCTGCCTCCTACCTCAACGGCTTTGCCAACTCCACCCTCATTACCAGCCACATGTTCACCCTCAGCTTTTGCGACTCCAACATCATCGATGACTTCTTCTGCGACCTGCCCCCGCTAGTGAAGCTGTCCTGCGACGTGACAGACAGCTACCAGGCACTCCTGTGTTTCATCCTGACCTCCAACGTCATCCTCCCTTCTGCGCTCATCCTCGCCTCCTACACCTCCACCCTGGCTGACATCCCGAAGATGCGCTCGGCCGAGGGGCAGCGCAAAGCCTTCTCCACCTGTGCCGCCCACCTCACCGCCATCACCCTCTACTATGGCTCCATCCTCTTCATTTACACCCGGCCCAGCTCCGCCTACGTCCTGGGGAGGGACAAGGTGGTCTCTGTGTTTTACCCAGGGACAATCCCCATGCTGAACCCCTTCATCCAGGATGTGAAGGAGGCACTGAAGAGACTGGTGAAGAGACAGGCAGCTTCCTAACAGAAGGAAAGCAGGGCTCACATCCCCAAAGACGCACACAGCAAGAAGTGCACCTATCTTTTCTTCCCTGTGTTTTCATTCGTTGCTTTTCACAATAGGTGCCGGAGGTTGCAAGGCAGGAGCATGAGCTCTTCTGATCCTGAAGTGCTTCCTGATGGACAGGAGATGTCACTGTGCAGACAGACCTCCTCCCCTTCCCACCTCTGCCCATATATAATTCATATCTGCTATAAAATGGGACCTCAGCAGTGGCTGGCCTCGTTGTTGTACGTCACCTTCTTCACCCCGTGCGTTAGTCGGATTAAATATTCCTTACTTATGCCCAGACCAGTAGCTCAGGTGGAGCTCAACGTGTCCTGAAGTAACGTGCCTCTGCCCCTGAGCTGTCCCGGTTATTTCTTCACGATGCTGTGTTGCACCACATAAACGTACTTCTCACAGTCCTAGACTATTCTCGCAGTGAAACGTTCACACCAGTGTGGGTAGGGTGGGTCAGATTGGAAGAACCGATGTCAAGAAGCACAGAGGCATCTGGGATTGAGTTCGGTTGCCTGAACGTAGACTATTAACACCCTGGAGATGCCCCCAGGCCTCCCTCTGAGCTTTCAGATGTCACTCCAGAACGGCCCAACCCTTCTGAAGGTTGCGTAGCAGACGTGCCAAGTGCACACCAATGCCCTTGGCACCTCAGGGCAGAGCAAATGGCACCAGATTTCTACATGAGGGCAACCAAACCCGGACCCGGCCTGGGGAATTTCGCTGCATCTTGCTCCTTTCCTGCAACTTAAGCAAAAGTCTCCAGCACCACTCGTAGGAAAACATGCAAAAAAGGTGAAGCGGTTTCTTAATTATTAAAGTATACTTTTTTCTTTCATAAAGTTTTAGTCCAACTGTTGGGAGGAGGGATTAGGTGGACCGAAGTAGATTCAACCTTGTCAAATTTAGATAAATAAAAGTTGAGCGATTAATTCAGAGTTGTCTCCGTTTGCGATCAATAAAGGTATGTTTTTATTTTTCTAGTTTTTGTTCAGGCAAAGGGTGCAGTTTAAAGAGTTTGAGTTTGAAGGTCTCCCAGCTTTCTCCCCTCGCCGTGTTTTCGTTCCCATCGCAGGCTGGGGTCAGGCTGCATGAGCTGGGTTCCTTTTGGATGAGAACAAACTGAAAATGGGCTTGAGGGGGACACCTAACGCACTTCCACCTCCAGTGGTGTTCAGATCCCTGGACCAGAATAAATTTAATCCAGAGGAAACTATTCTGAAATGCGTATACGACAGACAGCAGGTCAGTCCTTTTGATGTTCAGACCTGCTCCTGTTGCACCACATCCATCTTAACCCAAGGAAGTGGTGGAGTCCCCATCCCTGGAGGTATTTAAAAGCCGGGCAGACGAGGCGCTTAGGGACATGGTTTAGTGGTGGACAGGGATGGTTGGACTCCATGATCTTAAAGGTCTTTTCCAACCAAATGATTCTGTGATTCTGTGATTCTGTGATCTGTCCTAGGACGTGATAAAACATTCTCTTACTCCCACATATTTTAGAGGGGACCTGGGTCATTACCTCATAATTAGACAATGAGTTTTTAGATGTTGAGAGCCAGGTGAGCCCATTCCTGTGCTTACCCTCCAGTCCCAAATTCGTAATGGCAGGAAAATCACGTTTATGAAAATCAGTCCGACATGGAGGACATGTGTAGTGTACTTCAACTTGCCTCGCAGTTTATGAATTAAAAAAGACAAAAGCAAATCTACCCCAAGGCAATTAAGGACAAGAAATTCAAGGTGTGAGGTGTCCTTCAGGAGGCCCAAAGGTGAGGAGAAACGCAACGAGCTTCCCCGGCTCCCTCTGTTAGGGGGTCAAAAGCAGGCAGGGACAAATCACCCCGTTAGCAAGAACCAAGGGAACCACGTTGTCTGCACACATCATGAAGACAAGGATGTCTCTTTCTTTAATGAGAGTGTATGCCCAAGCTTGTACTGGCACAGAAAGCCCTCCAGCAGGCCCTCCAGCAGGCCGGAGCGCCAGGGTCTTGCCATACGGGTGGTTACAGCTATTTCCATCACAAGTGATGCTGCTCCCCTTCCCAGAGCAAGAAGTGGTCCTTGGGGACCAACCACCCTTCCAGGAGTCATCAGCTTAACAAGACCTTCTGGGCTTTACCAAGAAAATTTCCTAATCACCATGAAAGCTTCTCAGCGGGCTTGTAGTCAACTTACCTCATTCTTCTTAACAAGCCATGAGAGACTAATTAGCGGGGGCTAACAAGAAAGAAACTTTCTTCCTTGTTAACGACAAAGTGTACTTCTACAGCTGCCTTGCTTGTCAGAGCTAGTCCAGGCCTCGAAGCCGATGAGTTGGAGGGTCAGTGTGTTGGCATGTGGCTGTGTTAAGGACAACTGTGTGGGCCTGGATGGATGGAGAGCAATGCTCCTCAAGGTTTCTCTAATTAAAGTACCTGCCCCTCATCCCTGAGGTTAAATTCCCACCTGCAGACTGAGGTCCTTCTTCCTTGGTGGGATGATGCAGTGACCCAGCAGCACCCTGAGCTCCTCGCTGAGGAGGTATTGTGTTGTGCTTGGTGGGAGCACTGGTTGTGGTGGGAGCTTCTTCCATGCCAGTCTTGGGTCTGCTCCGGACCACTTTTAAATATTTCTACACCATATTTGTTCCTGGTCAGCACTCTTTTCTCTCCTATTGGTCTATGGGACCAGCTACACTATGGTTGCCAAAGTTTATTAATTGTTCCCCTGTATCTCATGATTTATTTTAGAGGGGAAATCACACAAGTTGCTCAAAACTAAGCAAAAGCAGTTAATAATATAACCAAAATAAGATCAAAATGCCAGGATAGGGAGCGGGCACCTGACTGGTGGGTAATTTTATCATTACCCATAGGAGATGCCAGAATAAAGCTCTCTGGTCTCTGTACAAGTTGCAGGCACTGCAGAAGTTTCTCAAATAAATTTGAAAATACAGCTACGGCTGAGCTAAAATAAGTTGCAGAAAAGCCCTGACGAGCCTCGTTGCAGTGAATCGTTGTTATGAAGCCCGGTGTCTATTGTTAGCACTGGGAGCACTAAATTACCAGAAATGTGCCCGTTTATTGGATATGAAGAGAGCTCTGGTCATCATCGTCACGCTGAAAGCAATAGGTGTTGTTTGTTGTCATTGCTCAAGACAGCGGTGGTAATGCGTTCTCAAACTACAAAGGGTCAGAAGGGCTTAAATTCTTGAAATTAAAACAATATCGGGCTGTAAACACAATAAAAAAGTAGCTCATGCAGCCCTGAGAGAGGTCAGTGAACGAACTAATCCAGAGGAGTTCATGACCCAGTGTTCAGGAACAAGGCAGAGGTTTCCCAACACGTTTGTCCCCAGTAGCTCGCAGGAGAGCACGGCTTCTTTTATACCACACCAGTACAGAAATGGAAAGCATAAACGTTGCTGGGAAGAGCTCTCCATTCCTCTGACGCACCAGGGAAAACTATTTTTTTTGATGAACGTTTGATGAACGTTTCCTCTCCATCACTCTCCCCAGCGCGTTCTTCACCTCCTTGTTCCTCAGGCTGTAGATGAGGGGGTTCAGCATGGGGGTCACCACAGTGTAAATCACAGAGGCCACTTTGTCGAGGTCCTGGGAGTGCCTGGAGCTGGGCCGTGAGTACATGGACGCAGCAGAGCCGTAGAAGAGGGTCACGGTGGTCAGGTGGGATGCGCAGGTGGAGAAGGCTTTGTGCTTGCCTGCGGCCGAGCGCATCCTCAGGATGGTGGCCAGGATGTAAGTGTAGGAGATGAGGATGGTCAGGTTGGTGACAATCAGGTTGAAGCCAACCACGATGAACATCATAATCTCATTGACGGTGGGGTCCGTGCAGGAGATGGAGTAAAGCGGGGGCCCCTCACAGTAAAAGTGGTTGACGATGTTGGGGCCACAGAAGGACAGCCGAAGTGCAAACCCTGTGTGGATAGTGGCATTCACCATCCCAGCGAGGTACGAGCCAGCTACCAGCAGTGCACAAACTCTGCTGGACATGGAGATGGCATAGAGCAGCGGGCTGCAGATGGCCACGTAGCGGTCATACGCCATCACAGCCAAGAGGTAGCACTCGGTGGTGGCAAAGACCGCATAGAAATAAAATTGTGCGAGGCACGCGGAGTAAGAAATGACCTTCCTTTCTGCTAGGAGATCCAAGAGCAGTCTGGGGGTGATTGAGGAGGAATAGCAGATGTCTAGGAAGGACAGGCTGCTCAGGAAGAAGTACATGGGGGTGTGAAGCTGGGCATCCAGCCTGATTAACACCAGCATCCCCAGATTCCCCAGCAGAGTGATCACGTAGATCACCAAGAAGACCACGAAGAGGACAGCCTGGACATCCCCCTGCTCCGAGAACCCCGAGAGAACAAATTCAGCACCGGGGGTGCAATTTCCCTTGGCCATCGTCGTAACACGGGTGCTGTAGGAAAGCAGAGGTGCAGAGAAACACCGAGTCAGCATATTCCTGTTTTCCGCACGAACAAATGTTAAAGATGCGTTCGTTTTTATCAGGAAATACAGATTTCAGAGGCAGGAACTGTTGAACAACGTATTCAGTGTTTGTCTCAAAAGACATTGTAAAGTAAAGAAAGTGCGTGATTAAATTTCTTTCTAATGGTTTTATTCTGGTCTGGTCACTCCTAATTTGGTTCGATGAAGGCACTTTGCCAATCGGAAGGCTTATTCTACCTCCTGAAGAAGTTAAGAAGTTTGTTACTCATCAGGTCCAAAGATGTTACCACAGCAATTTATTCTGACATTAGAAATCAGGTTTTATTTAAAAACAACCAACCAACAACAACAACAAAACCCCACAACCCTTGTTTCAGAAGATCGAAAGAGAGAAAGCACGGGTGAGCGGTCAAGAGGTTTTTCTAAATAATTTCCCTTAGGAGAGTCAGAACAAGTTAAAATAAAACTCTAATTTCTTCACTTCCTTCCTATGGAACGCTGAAATTAAGTTTGAAACGGGAAATTTAGTGTCAGTGTTAACCGCCCTTTAAACGTGGTGACGTCCATATCGCTCTTGTGATGCCACGGGATTGAGAAAGACGGTGGGAAGAATTTTAAAAGGTTGGTACTGGTGGAAACCCCAGCAGTGCTCCAGTGCCGTTATGAACGGGGGAGTAAGGTGCTGATAATGCAGATTTTCTGTTTGTTTTTTTTTTTTTAAAGAGATAAAATTAAGCTCATGTCTTCTCAAAACAGAAGCTAGGAGTAGTCACGGAATTGCTCGCTGAGGGGGTTTTGAACTGTTAAACAAGATACCAAATTATGCCGTCGGAAAGGACCCTTCTGCATGGGGAAGGCTCAACGCGCGTGTCCTACCTTGACTTATACCCCTTAAATCCCTTCGATCTGGATTTAGTCAAACAGATTTGTATATTTCGTCCCAGCATTAAGTCGGTTGCGGAAACCTTCGCGCCCCTCTTCAAACAATTTGAAGTTTGCCAAATAACCCAGGCAGCGCTTCTACGCCGGGGTCTTCATAGCAAATAGCAGACGGCGCACCGCCAGCCCTCCCGCTTGCGCCGCGTGAAAGGTCCGAGGCGAAGCGGAGCTGGAGGATGTTTTGCAGACAAAACACTTCATCATCATCTTAAAACACTTCATCAGCTCGCCCAGGCTGCTGCCTTCTCCAGCCACCGGACAATAATGACGAATCCCAGTCATCGTGATTAAAATAATGAGCTGGGATTGAGGGGCTGCCGACCTCTGGCAGTGCCTACCTACCTCGGTTGGCGTTGCTCGTAGCCTGAGCTAGCGGCTGCCTTAAGTTTGGAAAAGCAACGTATAAACACCGGGGTTTCGCATGAGAGATCCTGACCTGGGGTGACTATCTCGTGTGAAAACAGGCTCCTGCCTAACGTCCTCCCCTTGCAGCAGACCAGCTCTTTGTGGCATTACTTAGGCTCAAACTCACCTGGCTGCTCACATCTCGGGGCCCTTTTTGGTTTATCAGAGGCTTCTTACCTCCTAGACCAACATTTTCTGGGCGAAACAAGCCCCAATTTCTCCCAGTGTTGGTGTTAAAAGCAAGACTGATTCACCGGTCACGAAGGGCGCCAATACTGGACCAAGAAAAGCCACCGGTTGTGGGACTCGCTCATTAAAAGACCAAAGGTTTTGCCGCTGCCCTCCCGGGTGCGGCAGGCAGGAAATTTCTCTTGGGAATTTGATGACTTTGGAAACAGCTCCTTAAGGAGGAGAGGTGCGCTGGTAAATAAACACAATTAGTGTCAGCACGTTAAATTAAGCTTGAGGGGGTTTCCCCACTTATTTTATACACATAAAGAATTTTTATATATATATATATAAAAATTTATTTCTTGGAATATATCATTTATCTCTTGGAATATACAGTTTATCTCTTGGAATATATCATTTATCTCTTGGAATATATAATTTATCTCTTGGAATATATAATTTATCCCTTGGAATCACAGAAAAGTAAAAAGAACTGGTGTAAGAAATAGAGATTCAATGATTAGGATTTGGAGAAGTGTTGCAAACGCTATTGGTGACGAAGGGAAACCGATTTCAGGAACCCTCCTGCTGCCGTTTGTTTTACCGCTCTCTGGGATATCCCCTTGTTTAAAAACCCAGGGAGCTGTATCCAAGCATCTGTGACCGTCACAGCCAGGATTATGGAGAAAAGTTTCTCTTTTATTGCTCTTAAAAGAACGAAACGGTGCTCGTGTCTGTAATCAGATCTAGGGAATTATCTCCTGTCCACCCATGGAAAATATAGAAACCTTTCTTCAGGAAGTTAATATCTGGTATTGGTGACCTTTATGTCATAGCTCTGACACAATCTTCATCCATTTCGCTTTTCTGTTCTTTCCTGAAAGCGTTTTGTGGCTGCTGAGCATCCGCGCTCAGCTGAGTTATAAATTACGGGTTAAAAGCTAGGTTCACGTTCTCACTTTTGAGTGGGGTCTTTGAAGGACTCCAAACCATGAGCACGGTGAGCTGAAGCTTTCCCCTTACAGAATAGGCTTAATTTCATTAATTTATCAATTAGTTAATTTATGCAAATGTAGTTAATTTATGCTTAAATTAACTCTTCAGACTATGCCCTGAGTGCGGCCGCTCTGTACAAAATCCACATTTGCCGCGTAGCCGTGTCAGCCCGTCGCCCTTCGCTGCCAAGCAGCAAGCAGACAAAACCACGCATTTTTTCCAGAAAAATTCATCTCCCCCTGCTGTGGGTGTTTAAAATAGATCAGATGAATCAAAGCCCCCAGCTGCACGGTTGTCCCCACAAGGGGAACCGCTGGTGACTAATTCGGCTGTGAAAGCCTACAATTAGACAGGATGACTCCTGGACCCAGATGACTCAACCCCTGAAACCTGGAAGCAGAAATTATTAATAAGCTGCAGCTGGGATGGAAAATCAACTTGGCCTGGATGGAGACACAGAAGTAGGAGAGGAGGTCGCGGGGGGATTTTTGGCCAACGTTGAGAGTCTTGGAGCCATCAAACGAGTCGGGCACGTCTGAATACGACATATGGCCAGAAGCATGGAGGCTTTCTGTGCTGTCAACATCAGATGACATCCTGGGAAAAGCCAAGACTGCTCAGACAATGTCTTGAAAGACTCTTCCCGGCCAAGTTGGGTGACTCCTGGTCACAGGGGATAAAACTCCACCCTGCTCCTAGGCAAAGGAGCATGTCAGCATGGTGGCTCCAGGCTGGTCGCTTTCCATGGCGGACACCCATCCAGCAAGGCAAGATGCCCAGCACAGGTGGGCGTGCGATATATATGAAGCGTGGGGACGTGCTATTCCCCATAAAGACTATCCTTGGACAAACCAGAGGAAATAATAAATCCGGTTTATCGTACTAAAGCAAAACCTTAGGCAACTACTTAGAAAATTTGAAAACAAAGTTATGGAAGACATGGTCCCTCCCCAATGTGTAGTCTTTATTTAGCTTGTCCCCTCCTGCTCTGAGCCACTTCTTTCAGGCCGCAGAATTTAATGTTGTTGTAACGTTGAGTAAATCCTCTTTGGTGAAAAGCATCAACCGCGCATGTTCTAGCGCTGCTTGTAAATCCATTTACTCCAAAAGTTTCTGACAATGCACGTGGTTTTAGGATTGTCTGTCTTTCCTGCATCCTTTCCTTCTTTCAGACATTGTAATTACGGGTAATTTATTTTTTAAGAGACCCCAACACGGAATTAATTCGTAATTCAAACTCTGCAGCGTTCAGCACGAGGTAGAGCATGTGCATCTCACCAGATGGGCAGAAATGAACGGTGCCCTTCTTCTGTCAGGTGTCAGCCTTGTTTCTTCTGCTGACTCCACTGTGGCAGGCGATATCTCCTTCGCTTTGGTTAGAGCGGGACCTGTGGGAATACATACAGGAGAGGAGCTTGTTGGTAGCTCTTCCAAGGGTGCTCCACACCTCCTTGTTCCTCAGGCTGTAGATGAAAGGGTTGAGCATGGGGGTCACCACGGTGTAGAAGACGGAGGTTGTTTTCCCCTGATCTTCTGCGTGTCTGGAAAAGGGATGGAAATACAAGAAAGCCGCAGAGCCGTAGAAGAGGGCAACAGCCACGAGGTGGGAGGTGCAGGTGGAGAAGGCTTTGTGCCTGCCCTCCGCAGAGCGGATGCTCCAGATGGTGAGCGGGATGCAGGCGTAGGAGACAACGATGGCCAAGACTGAGGTTGTTATGACGAAGCTAACGCACACGGCCATCACCATCCTGTTGAGCCAGGTGTTGGAACACAAGAGTAGCCGGAGCGGTGGGATTTCACAGTAGAAATGATTGACAAGGTTTGGGCCGCAGAAGGAGAGTTGGAGGAGAGCGCTGGTGTGCACGAGGGCGTTCAGGCTCCCGGCAGCGTAGGAGCCCACCACCAGCTGGACACGGACCCCATGGGACGTGGCAGCCAAGTAGTGCAGAGGCTCACGGATGGCCACGTAGCAATCGTACACCATGATGGTCAGAAGGATGGCTTCCTTGGTGCCGAATACTGCAAAGAAGGAAAACTGTGTGATGCAGCCTTTGAAAGAAAGGACATTTCTCCCTGCAAGGAGACCCGACAGGAGCTTTGGCGTGATGGGTGAAGAACAGCAGATGTCCAGGAGTGAGAGGTGGCTGAGGAAGAAGTACGCGGGCAGGTGAAGCTGAGAGTTGGTCCTGATGAGGACGATCATCCCCAGGTTCCCCACCAGCGTGGTGATGTAGATGAGTAAAAAAGATCATGAAGAGCAGCTCCTGGAGGTCGGTGAAGCCCAAGAGGACAAACTCAGTCACGCTGGAGTGGTTTCCCCCAGCCATTCTCCTGGTGCCAGCACAGAGGAGACAAAGAAATTTCTTTTGTACGACATATTTCCATAGGGCAGATGTGGCTATATTAAAGAAAACGTGGATTGAAACCCAGATATCAATTTCCCACTGTGTTGCCATTTTCTTTTTTCGAGATCATTTGCCATTTTCCATTTACGCTGGATATATTTTTGCACCATTGCTCTACCACCTCCTCTACCACAGGAGGTAGAGTCTCAGAGCAGGTCCCATAAGCAGCGTTCACAGGGATTCGGTACTTTTTTTCTTCTTTTTTTTTCCCCCCCGCTACCCATCTGCTGGCCGCACACTTTGATGTTCAGTATCACTATAATTTTACCCGGTGTATTTTTCTTCCTCTGTTCTTATTCGTGGTTTAACAAAATAAGAGAGATGACTGTTTCTCGTGTTATCCACTAGAGATGACCTTAAAATACATGTATTGCCTGCTTGAGAAACGAGTATTACTATTTCTTCCCTTCTTACTTCCCTCTTTCCGTCAGCCTTGCCGTCCGTTTTCTAGCAGCAGCGAGACGACTGTTTCTTCAGGACAATTCCTCTCCTCCCACCGCCCTTCTCAAACCTCTTTTACTTCCCCATTCCTCGGGCTGTAGGTCAGAGGTTCGCTGCAGAAAGTCCCTTGACCCGCTGCCAACGCTCTTCTCGGGGTGCTGGTGGGCGTCTTTGCTGCAAGGACGTATCGATGGCTCATCTTCAACTTGGGAGCCACCGCGACCCCCACGTCCTTCTCTGCCAAGCTGCTCGCCAGCCCCTCCTGGCGCCTGGGGCAATTCTTCCCCGTGGGCAGGACTCAGCGTTTTCCCTTTTTGGGAATCCGCCCATTTCGGACAAAAAAACCCTGCCTTTGAAAGGCCATTTTGGGTCGTGTGCTTCAAAATGAAAATATCCCCAGGATGGGTGTCTGGTGCTTGTGAAAGGAGAGGAAACCGACGGCGTGACTTGTTCCTCATAGAAAAGAGCAGTTGATCGCAGACAGGGTTATGCTAAATCGCTTTAGCACCTTTAAATGGGTTCAGGAGATCCAACTGCAATCGTCTACGCCCGCCTTGGGCAGGGGGAAGGAGGCGACTGCTGTTTCCCGTTGCTAACATCTCACACGTTGGATGACCTTCTCCTCATCCTCATTAATGTCCTTCTTTGCCTTGGGTGCTGTTTATGTAACTGGGTGTAGACACCTCAAACACACCCATGGCGTCTAACAACATCCGAGCCGGCTGTTCTCAATACCACCGCTGGTCTGTAGAGTGTAAAACATCCGTCCCATCTCAAACATCCACATTTTATCGCAAGCAGAAGCATCCCTTCCTCTGCGGTGTCTGCCTTAGACGCACGTGCAGACGCTGCAGGTGTCTAAAGCCACCTGAGGTTAGTCCTGCCCCGTCTGTCCCTGTCCTTGCTCAACCCAATCTTCCCCTTTTCGCTTTCCCTCTTTCTCAAGAAATGTGGAAAATGCAAATTCCTCTTTCTTGGGTTAAAAATGCCTTTCCAAGCCCTGAACGGTGGTAAAGGCAGACACAGGGAGGAGCTCACCGGTGTTTGGATAAGGTCTCCTTGCTTTTCTACTAGGACCTCAGGAGGGGTTTTTGCTCCGGGGCAGTACCTGTGTCTAAAATGAGCCATTAAAACATCTCCCAGTTCTCTTTTGAAAACGAGAGGTACCTTGGTCGTCAATTTTAAAGGGAGTAAGGCCAAACCGAGACTCTCCCTTTCGTTCCTGTACCAAGGGAAACTGGAGGTCGCTTGGTTTCCAGCTAGCCTGGAGAGAAAAGGGTTCTTCCCACGTATCCGGGTGGCACGCGACGGAGAGGAGTCACCACCCCCGTGCAGGATTTACACATTTGCAAGCCAAAGCCTTCAACTCCTTTTTAATTGAAGGAAAAAAATACACATTTCTCTGTTCCTGTGCCTTTTTTACCCACCAGCTAGAGGAGACCTCCAGAATGGGACTCACTTCGCCCTCTTTTAGATTCGGCTCCTATCAAGACCCAAATCTGAGTGCCTGTGGTTATGTATTTGCGAGCTAAGGTCTCGTCACAGCTGACGCGACTCCAGCCAATGCAATCAGCAGAGTTTATCGGTCCCTTCAGCTGACGAAATACAGGTGTCTGCCTTGCGGTGAGCCACACCGGACCGCGCCGATGGACTTGACCAAATCTTCCTTGGTCATGAAGGGAGCCCAGGTACACAGCCAAGACATAGATGGTGTTCATCTAAAGTTAAGGAGATAAGTCCTTCCCCTAAAGCCATTCGAGGTGATTCCCAACTCTCATCACTAAGCATCCAAACAAGGGAGGTGGCTCCTGCCCCTGCGGTAGCAGTATTTGCTCAGCGCTCTGTTTAAAACAGATTTAACTGGAATTAAGGCAGCTCCGCCTAAAAGCGCCAGCCTAGCTGGCTCCAGCTCAACCCTGAGCTGCCGCGTGTGCTTTCTGCAGGGGAGCCGGAGGGCAATTTCAAACACAAGACCGCAAAGACGTGACAACCATGGTGTTAAACCACCGTTTTGATTGCCTTATTTCTGCTTTCTTGAGTAAAATGAATTCCAGTTGGAAACTCATTGTGCATCTGGAGTCTTGGAGCGTTCAACGTGACACAGAGACAAGCTAAAACACCTTTCCGAGGGTGTAGCTGTAGCATCTCCTGCCCCTTCGGAGGAGAGGAGCTCCAAAGCAACAGGCAGCTAAGGCAAGATGAGATGCAAGACGCCAGCCACGTCATTGCCCGCTCATCACGACCCACCAAGAAAGGGGGTTGCAATGCTGGGTGCTCCTTCCCCGCTCTGTAACTCCTCCTGCAGCTGCGCGGGGGGTTTCCCACCACTCTCATAGTCAGATGCTGAACCCCGCAGAAGTCAGCGGGGGCCGTTGGACGCAGCTAACCGCCCGGCGCCCCAAAGACGGCAAGCACGGCTTGCGCAACGAGCAAAACGCTTTCGGTTCTGAGAGCGGCGGCCCCAGCAGGAAGTCGCAACGAGCAGAGCCTTGTGTTTTTAAGCCACAGACTTGTGTTTTTAAGACACTAAGAGTTTGCGTCCCCATTTAAGCACCAGGCGATGGCGAAGGCAAGACCAGCTGGCCACAAAGTTGTTGAATATTGTTGTGGTTTAGATGCTGCCAAATAACAGCTGTAGGTCGCGGCAGCAAGAAGAGATGCTCTGGGACCGCAAATAAAACATTAAAAATAATCTCGAGTCTTTTATTTAAGGAAAAAGGTGGCAATCTTCCCTGCACTGAAATTAAACAGCGTCCTGAGGGTGACAGTGGCGGAGGAGCAGAAGCGTGGGAGAAGAGCAGGAATTGTGCGGAGAGGTCCCAATTCGGGAGCAGGTCCTGATGAACACATCTGGAGAGATGCACGATGGAGAGGTGAACCTCGCTGGCTATGACCGTGCACAGCGAGTGCTCCGCGTGCTTCATGTTGCAGATAAGGATAAATCTGAGGCTTTCTGTCGCGAATTTGCAACGTGGGAAATACCTGTTAGAAACAAAGGGAAGGGAAAAAACCTCTAGAAGGGTGGTCAACGGGTGTGAAACCACTGCCCTGAGTGGTCAACGGGTGTGAAACCTCTGCCCTGGGTGGTCAACGGGTGTGAAACCTCTGCTCTGGGTGGTCCCCAAGGCTCAGCGGGACAAGGGGGTCCGAGTTGGCCCTGGTTGGTGTGGGTGGCTGTACCGGAGCCCTCCCGGGGTCCCTGCCTTGGGGGGGTCCAGCACAGCCCCTCACGGCAGCACGGGTGATAAGAGAGGAACGGGAGCACAAACAGCCCGGCAGGGTGTTTGCCCTAGGCTGACAGTGCCAGCCAGGCAGCCAGCCGTCGCCTGGATTAAATAATAACCGGAGAATTATCAGGAAGCTTTGGGAACAAAGAAGGATTCAGCTGATTGACCCTGGGTGTCATGAATAAATCAGCAAACCTCTTTAATCCTGGCTTGATTTAATCCAACCGAGCAGCTTCTCCCTCCAACCCAAGTTATTACCCGTCTCTAGGCTAGCGCCGGGGCTAAGCCATCGCTCCCGATTTCGCCATGGTCCTGCCAGAGGCTGCAGTCTGTAGGGGTTGAGGTAACACAGAAATTGGAGTATTTTTGGTTCTTTCATGTATGCAACCTCTGTGCACCGCCCGGCAGCTCTCTCTGCAGGAAGGCTGGAGCGTGGCCAGGGAAGGGCAACGAAGCTGGGGAAGGGTCTGGAGCACAAGTGCTGTGAGGAGCGGCTGAGGGAGCTGGGGTTGTTCAGCCTGGAGAAGAGGAGGCTGAGGGGAGACCTCATCGCCCTCTACAACTACCTGAGAGGAGGGTGCAGTGAGGTGGGGGTCGGTCTCTTCTCCCAAGTAACAAGCGATAGGACGAGAGGCAATGGCCTCAAGTTGCACCAGGGGAGGTTTAGATTGGATATTAGGAAAAACTTCTTCACGGAGAGGGTTGTCAAGCACTGGCACAGGCTGCCCAGGGCAGTGGTGGAGTCCCCATCCCTGGAGGTATTTAAAAGCTGGGCAGACGAGGCGCTTAGGGACACGGTTTAGTGGTGGACAGGGACGGTTGGACTCCATGATCTTAAAGGTCTTCTCCAACCAAATGATTCTGTGATTCTAAGGCAGCGGGAGAGACATCAGGGCAGGCAACAGCACCGGTCCAGGCTGGCATGGGCTGCAAAATTATCAGGTCTGAAGGAGAAGGCTGCTGAGCAACACCATAGCTCCCGTGATTTCTTCTGGCCGGGGTGCCGTGGGGATCATGGCTTTTATTGCGGTCAAGAGGGAGACGGAAAGCAAAGGTGCGGAGCAGTGGATAGGGGCTGCTTGATAGCATCTGCCTTTGGGGAGAGTCATCACTCCTGCGTCTCAAAATGCTTTCGAGGTGCCTTCATCAATCTGAGATATTTAATCAAAACCTGAGAACATCACCCGCCCCTCCATTCTATCTGGCCACAAATTTACAACATTCAAGATCATTTTATTTTTGTGAGTCTCCTCAAAGCCTCCTTCACCTCCTTATTCCTCAGGCTGTAGATCAAGGGGTTCAGCATGGGAGTCACCACAGTGTAGAGCACGGCGGCCCATTTATCTGCTTCTCTTGAGCTGTCTGAGCTGGGCCTTAAGTACATGAAAAACGCTGTCCCGTAGAAGATGCTCACAGTGGTGAGGTGGGAGGCGCAGGTGGAGAAGGCTTTGCGCTTGCCCTCGGCTGAATTGATGCTCAGGATGGCGGAGATGATGGCCATGTAGGAGACCAGGACAACCAGGCCGCTGGACATACCAAATAAAGATGCTGAAGTTCTTAGGATGATGTGGCTGAGGGCGGTGTCGGAGGTTGAGAGTGATATCAGAGGGGAAATGTCACAGAAGAACAGGTCGATGATGCTGGAGCCGCAGAAGGATAAACGGGACATGCTGATAGTCTGCCCCATGCCGTTTATCAGCCCCACGAGATACGACCCAGCCACCAGCTGGAAACAGCACTTTGGGGACATGACATGGGGATACACCAGGGGATGGCAAATGGCCACGTAGCGGTCATACGCCATCATAGCCAGCAGGAAGCATTCGGTCATCCCAAAAAGATCAAAGATGAACACCTGAGCCACGCACCCAGCGTAAGCAATGCCCTTCTTCTCTGACATGAAGTCAACCAACATCTTGGGGGTGATGACGGTGGAAGAACAGAGGTCTACAAAAGCCAGGTTACCCAAGAAATAATACATGGGCGAGCGGAGCTGAGTGCTGGCCCTGATTAACGTGATCATCCCGAGGTTCCCCAGGATGGTGACAAGATAGGTGAGCAGAAACATCAGGAAGAGGGTGGCCTGAGTCACTGGGTCCTCGGTGAACCCCGTTAAGCTGAACTCAGTCGCTTGGGTGCAATTGCTTTCTGCCATTAGTTGGACACGCGCCTTCTGCGTGAACGCCTTGCCGGAGGCTTCTTCTACAACAGGCAGGTATCTCTCAGGTGAAAAACCCTCTCTCTGGTGGGACCTGCTCAGAGACGATCACGCAAGATCTAAAGGAAGAGTTTAGGCACAGATCAGTTAGAAACAGCTTGCCAAAAGTGTGGGTAGAAGTCTACTGTGCGGGCAGAACAAATGGGGCACTGTGAAATCCCCCGGCACAGCGTGGTCCTCTGGCTCACTTCTGGATGTTCGGCAACGACCTTCAGGAAAAGCCGTAGGGAGGTTACACCATCCGAGTAGGACTCTGAGATCATCCAGCTCAACCTGAAGCAGAGAAACACGACAGCGCAGGGTTGATTTTTCATCCTCTCGTTGGTGCTTGCCAACCACCCGCTTCCTCCCTCTTTGCTGGGACCTCTTCCTAACTGTGAAACCTTCACAGAGGTTTGTATCGGGTTCCCCTCCCTCCTGATACACTGAAGCTATAAAAAAATAAGCTATAAAAGCTATAAAAACTTTTCTGAGGTCTTTAGCCTGTTCCTAGAGTCTTCAAATGGAAATTTGAAGCAATTTTGGGCAACTTGAAGAAATTTGGGCAACCCCCAAAGCGGAGCAATCTCTCCTTGAAAATATTTTGGGGAAAAAAACCCAACATCTTTCAGACCTGCCTCATCTCAGCAACAGTAAGCTCCCTGAATGTCCTTTGCAGGAAAGCTTCTGGTCCTCATCCAGGAGCCCTTTGTGGTCACTGGGGAGAGGAAGCCTCCTGAGCGTGCTCTCCAACAGGGTGATCTCCAGACCTCGCCTCTCAGCAGCTGTGTGGTGAGGACACAGGACCGCCAGCTCCCTGGTTTGGGTGGAAAATCCAGAGAATCATGAAGAACTGAAGCCCAGGACCCTGCAGGTAGGGCATGAGGTGAAGGTAGGAGCTGTTTCTTTTTTGCAAGAGAAAACTATGGGAGATGGGTGGCTCAGCGCGCTCCGTCCTCGCTCGTGAGTCTGGCACTGGAGCTCCAGCTTGGGCTGAAAGACGATGACCCTCACTTAGATCTCAGCGCTCTCTCTGCTTCCCTCCCGATGCTCTTGGAGATGGATGTGAAGACGCCTGTGCCTGAAGCTCCGCAGGGGAGCTCGAAAATAACCCCCCGCCAGCCAACACCCTTACTATTTCACACAATTTGGGGATCTGGGGACTCAGGATCTCTTTGAGCCCCAGGAGAGCGACAAAGCCCAAAGCGGGTCGTTATCTTTTCTCTGCGCTTCTTACTTTGGAGAAGCGTACCAGGGGAGATGGCCTCAGCTCGAGTGAACAACAGGGCTGTGGGCTCTCTTCAGAGCAACCCACAGAAGAAAGCCCCACTTTCACGTCCACTTTTTGAACATTTCAGAGGGGACAGCAGCTCCACAAGTGCCGTGTTTGATGTTATCATGCCAGGGAGCTGAGGGGGACCTCGTCGATGGGGCAGAGTCCCGCCGGGGATGAGCCAGGGCTGGTAACAGGGTCCACCAGCAGTCCCAGGCACCACGGACAACAAACCACCTTTCTACCCATCTTAAATTCCGTGTTTGCAAACCATAGGTCGCAATTTGGGCGGCAAGGAGCCAACAGAAGACGGTGGCAACCTTGCTAAAGTTGAGGTAGATGTCATCCGCCGCTCTCCTTTTCATCCGCACAGCCGTCATCCCATCGCCCAAGGCGCTCGGGTTGGTCAAGCGTGACTTGCCCTTGGTACATCCAAGCTGGGTACTCACGGTCACCCTCCTGCCCTCCCTCTACCCGGAGAGGGCTTCCAGGAGGATTCGCTTCTTGATCCTGCTGGGGACCGGGGCAGCCCGCAGTCCTTGTGCCCGCCGTCTTGGTGATGACATTTACCTTGTTCCACCCATCAGGCTGGAAACGCACCAGCCAAAGGGGCAGACGAGAGCCTGAGGTGCCCAAAACGGGAAGGAAGGTGATGGGAAGGGTCAGATAAGGAGCGTGAAGAAGGGCTGGAAGGGGCAGCAAGTGGGGAGAAGGGCCCTTCTGAAGGGGCGAAGGAAGGTGCTAGGGCTGGGCCTGTCTCCGGTGGCTCTGATGGAGGTTCCCAACAACAGGAGATGTGGTGAACCCCTTCCTACACCTTTTTCACACCCAGCAAAGGTGAGCACCAAAAGCAGCAGAAGCCACGGGGGGATAAGGTCAGACGACGTATTTTGCAGAGTGGGGATTAGCTTCCACGCAGAAAGCCCCGACCCACGCCCTTTGCCGAGCAGCAAGCGGGGCAGCGCCTGAAACCTCCCGGAGCCAAACACAAAAGGAAAGTCAACGTCACACGGATTCGCACCAGAGCTTGGCCAGGTCCACGCTTTGCCTCCGCTCTCGGCGAGGGGAAACCGTGCCAAGCGGGGTCGGGTTAGACACCACCTCAGATGCCGAGAATGGGTGTTTTACAGACCCGATGGTGCACCCCTGGGAGCGAACCCCCACGCCCTGCGCAGCGTTTGGGGTGTAAAACCCTCCCGCATCTTTGCCTTTCCTTTTCTCTCCAGAAAAATCCGCTGCAGAGCGTGGTGCGATGCCGCGGATGAGCCCTGACAGGTCCGGTCCTGCCTGGGGCTGAGCCCCCTCCATCCTCCCCCCCGCTGTCAGCGCCGCCTCTCGCACCTCCTCATCTCCCCGCTCGATACCGGCCCCGCGGCCACGGCCCGGCTGACAGCGGGAGATGGATGGGGCCGAGCCGGCGCCGCGGGGCGCGGGACACGTGGGGGGATGCGATGGACGCGGGGGGCTTGGGGAGGTGGTCCCTCCCCCATTTGCATCCATCCCAGTTCCAAACCCAGCGCTGCCCACGCAGCCCCGCTCGGCCACCCTGCAGCGTACGGGGGCCGGAGGGTTTCCCCTCCGTTACGATGGCCGCGGGAGGGATTTAAGCGCCGACGCCAAAGCAGAAGCGAAGGCTGAGCCCCGGTTTGGAGAAATCAGCCGGCGCTGTGCAAAGCAGGGAGGGATTTCAGCCCCTGCCCAGTGCCGCCATCACCGGAGTATGACCGGGGACACCGCCATCCCCTTGAGGGTGTCCCCTGCTCCCTCCAGACCCATCCCCAGAACCCCAGCATCCCTCATCCCGCCCGAACACACTCCCGTGGTGCGCAGTGAGATGGCATCCGTGGCCCCCTTGCAGTTCGGAGGGGAGTGGGGGGCTGCGGAGTAGCCCCTCTGCTTTCCCCCCCCGCATCCCTCACCCCTGCGTCAGTCCCCTCCCCGCACGCACCCCTTGCCCCCGCGGCGCCGGTTCGTCCCCATCCGTCTCCCGCTGTCAGGCCGGTATCGAGCGTCGCGATGGGAGGCGCGGGGTGGAGGGGGCTCAGCCCTGGGGGTCCCGGGTCCCGGGGCACAGACAGGCGCAGCGTTTGGGAGGGGTGCAGGGGAGGGGGGAAGCGCTTTCCCCCCACCCCTGGAGCCGTGGATGCTTTGCAAAAGCAGCCGGAACATTGCGGATGCCTCAACACCTCGTCGTGCTTTTTAATACCGGGTGTTGACGGCGGGCTGTCGGCCGAGCCGCCGGCGCACAGGCGGCTGCCGCGTGCTGAGAGGGGCTTTGCCCCAGGGGAGAGGGTCGGGGCAGCCCCCGCCTCCCCCCACTCAGACCTGTGACACGAAGGGGACCCCAACAGAGCTGTCCCTCCCAGCCCAGGGCACCCCGAGATCCAGCTGGGTGCTGGTGGTGGTCCCGGTGGTCCCAGCGGCCCCAGTCCATCGCTCGCCTCCCGTCCATCACCATCGCGTCAAGGCGCGAAGGCAGGTCGGAGAAGGGGGCCGTGCTCTGGCCCCTGAGGACCACCGTGGCTCCAGCCCCCGCGTCTCCACCCCCGAGCTGGGCCATAAAACCCCCGGCAGGCTGTGGGGGACGGTCCAGAGCTGGCGCTGCGCTGGGAGGGGGCTTCGCTGGGGTCCCCACCACCGCCGTGCCAGGGGACGGAGCCACGGACGCCTCCTGCCCACCCGCTGTACCCATGGCAGGTAAAACTCACCCGCAGCAACGCTCCCCCCTACCCAGCGGTGGGGTCCCACTGTGGTTTTGGGGTGCGGTGGGTCACCTGGCCCCACAAGAGAGTAGGGCTGCAATGGGGGGGGACAAAACCCCACTTTTGTGGGGGGCCAGGAACACCCCGCTCCTCCCAACGCCTCCGCAGAGGGAGGATGCGATGGGGTGGCCGGCAGCGCGCGGGGTCCGCTCCCACATCTGGGGTGCAGGATCAGGCCCCCCCAACACCCCCCTCACCCCTCTGCAGCCTTCCTGGGGGGGCCGGGCGAGGGGTCCCCCTGCGGCACCGTCCCCGGGTGGGCCGGCGAGGGGCCGGGGGCCGGCGGCAAGAACCGGCGCGTGTGCCACGCCGCGGCGCGGCTGGAGATGGGCAGCCTCTGGGAGGAGTTCAACCGCCTGGGCACCGAGATGATCGTCACCAAGGCGGGCAGGTAGGTACGGCAGCGGGG
>VYZW01015410.1:17406-29242 GCA_013401315.1 Balaeniceps rex
GAGAAAGATGGTGACTAGCAGTGGGCTGCTGGCATCCTGGTGAAGGTGACCCAGTCCTGCCTGTGCTTTTCCCAGAGAACCTGCTCCAAGCCACCTGTGTATTCGGACAAAAGAGCACCTGGCAGGAGAGGGGTAAGGGAACAGCTTAGGGTTCCCCTTCAATCAGGGGCTGGTCAGTTAGGGCTATATGAGCTCATCTGCCAGGCCATGGATTTGGACGCTTGCAGTCTGCATCATTAAGTTCTCTTTTAGGACTCATTTGCTTTGTTAACCAATAATAAAAACATTGTTTTAACAGAAATCTGGGGCTTGTCATCTTCCCCTCTGCTCCTGGAAGCTGCATTTAAACCCAGGATTAGGAGCTGAGGGACAGCTCTGTCGACATGAATCTAAGGGAGAATTATTTTGTAAAGGCAAAACTGTCAGTCTTGTGAATTTTCCTCTGATGGCTCTTTTCATGGCCTTGAACGTCACTGAAGTCCTGTTTGTATCAATCTGCAGGCTCAGGAATACAGTGTGGCTCCCACTTGCATTTTGCTTGCTTTTAAAAGGCTGTCTCTGTAACTATAAGGGCTGCATCTTGACTCATTTTAATTGGTAACATAGATTGTATAGAAGCTTGGGACTTGTATTTGCATTCTCCAGAGTAATATTTCCAGTCATCACAGTGAGAAGAAAGAGGATTTATTTTTGCAAACCCCATGTCTGTACTTGAGTCTCAAGTGAGGTGCTGCAATCATTTTGATGCTTGGTGAAATGAGTCCACCATTAGCTTCAGATGCCTACAAACTAGCTGTCTGCATCTGACTGGGTTATATGGACTCTCCTTCCAGTCAGTAAAAAGAAATAGGTATTTTGAGGCACAGTTCATCTGACCCTGTTTTAGACAACTGCTTTAGAAACAGATGAATCCTGCCCTGCAAGTGCCTATTTCTCTCCATCGACTGTAGCGGCAGTCTGGGTAACTAACACAGACACTGATGTCAACATTTGCTCAAATGAATCCCATATGAAATATTTCCAGTTTTAAATTTAACTGATTAGGCATTTTCAGTAAAGCGTAGTCCCCAACAGCAAACATGTCCTGGTACCCAGGGAGTGGGTTGTGTGCTGTAACTTTTTCTACTTCTATTCTCCAGCTCTTTATCTAGAGAATGAAAATTATTCCATCGTGACAGGAACACTGGCTTTCAGAAAGCTCCTTTTATCTACACAAATACTTTCTGTGGTATTTTTCCACTAGTGTTGGCCTTTGCTTATCTATCTTAGAGCTGGATTAACTTCAGAAAGGCAGAAGTGCCTTGTATGGAACTCTGAGGCATGTTTATTTCTTTGACCAGTAAATCAGTATTGTAGTTACCTGGGGACTGGAAAAGAGGATATTATTATGGAGTTATACTTCTAAGTCCACTTTCCTGACTGCTGAATTTCCAAGGAAAAGATATAAATCTCCTTTGTGAAGGAGAAGCAGCTATATGAAACAGACTTCAGGGGCCTTATTGTCTTTGTGTTTATGCTTGCTTGCCTCTTTTTTTCTACCTTCCTCTCTTTCCTCAGGTGCTACGGTATATTACTTAATCTCCTTTGAGGTAAGTATAGCTTCTTTGTCACTGTATGGTACACATTGGTATTCAGAAGAGCTTTTTCCTGTGTCAGAGCCAATATTTTGTTTCTTTGTAACACTAACCACCTTGGAACTCTCCAGCTAATATTTTTCTTTTCTTCTGTCTTTTATTGACTGTGGTACATTCAGTATTGCTTTCCTCCCCAGTAATTTTTTGGTTTTTATTCATGACTAATACATCAATTTTATGAAAAAATGAAACCTATTTACAAAGGAAAGCGAAGATGGTTGCAGGGGCTTGACGGAAGTGACAATAGGAAGCACACTCTCTCAAGTCATGTTTGTTTTCTAGATGAGGTCTAGCATGCAGCAGAAAGGCACAAAGGCAGTGTTCAGATGTTCTCTTCTACAGCCCTTCTGGGAAGGGTTGTGCTGAGGCTAGCTGGNNNTTCCTGCAATGCCAGTACAAAAGATAGTGCATGGAGACTTGTGTCCTGATTCCCCCTTCTCCCCTCCCTTTTTTTTTTCTCCCCTCTGTGTTCTGCAGTCATTTTAGGAGACACTATCGCAGTTCCAGTAACTGAATCTAATTTTCATGTTACTCTTCTCCCCTTTCCTTCCCTCATCACCTTAGTCATATAGTCTTGACACAATCTTACCATATGCATGTTTTGGAAGGCTAGAAATTCATGTGGTATGCAAGAGAGGAAGGATGACTTACCTGCATTGCAAGTATTTATCAGCGTGTTCAAATGTGGAAGCTCTTGTTTCATTTCTGCCAGGATCTTCTCATCCACAGCAGATTTTTGGACCACAGAACTGACAGTTATGGGGTGTAAGAGGCTGTGCAGGAGAACCTGGGTGGTTCGCTGGGGTGGAGAGGGGATCTTACCTGCCACTTTGGTTCTGGTCTGCACCCCCTGAAGTTCTGGGGAGATAATATGCTGAGTTGCCTAGGTATTATGGTAGTGAGGGATTAAGAAAAGTGAACAGCTGATTGTGGCTGTCAGAAGAAACATTCATTTTTGTTTGTCTATGAATATTATTTCAGAGCCCCCTTGCTTTTGTCATAGATTAAATGTGATTGGAGCTTCTCTGAGTTTCATTTCATGTGCACAGGGCCTGGATGAAATGTTGACCTGTGATTCAGGATTGAGGTCCAGTGTTGTGTCTGTTCTGGCATCTTGTTAGCAGAGTTATATTGTTCATAGCTGGTCCCTTAAAGGATATAGCTCTCTTCTCACATCCAGGCCACTGAGTCACTGGTTCAAGAGCTTCACTCAGTGATGTTAGTTATCTGCAGTGAAGTATAAAACACACCTTCAAATAACATTTATTTTTCAGCAGTCCACATTTTGATAACTCTTAGCCTTCTCTTTAATCTATAGATAATCCATTCTCAGTTTTGGACTTCCTCTTTGGTGCTTACAAGAATGCTGTCCAACCAAAACTGGAAACGTACACTCTTCATGACCAGTGAGCTGTTCAGAAAGTTTTGATTCTCTGCTTTGAAAGTGCTGGAAATCCCGTACATAGATGGCAAATCCGGCCACCTAAGCAAGCAAACGAAAACACTCAACACACCAGAATTTTTCAAGATGAAGTAAAGGTCTGATGGGAAGAGAGCAGTAGGAAAGAGTTGGTGGTGGGGAAATCTGACAAGTTAATTTATTTTTGATGGTTTAGTTAGATAGGTTGGGAGACAGGGAAAGAAAAGATGGTGCTGGAGACAGGAGTCATGGTGTCCTGGGAAAGGGGGAGGGAAAGTAATTGTAAACATGACTAGCAAAATAGTCTACTTCATGTGTAAAGTCCATTTAAATGTAAATTACCCGAAGTGATTTTTTTTTTTTTTTAGTGGAGTTTTTAGTAGCACAGTGTAGAAAGACAGAAGTATTTTTCCTCTTGTTTAAATATGTGATGCAGACAGCTGTAGAGAGCTATAAACATCCCCCATCTCTCTACCTCCTCACACCTACTTCTTTCCTTTAGGCTCCTTGGAGCTGTTCCCTGCAGCAATGCTTCCAGGTACTGACAGTTAAGATGTTCACTTCAGTCACCAGAGCCCTGTCAGGGCCAATTAGCATCCCAACGACTGGCATGTACCATATTGATAACATTCAGTCTGTGCTTTGTACCAGGGGACCTAGCCTCTTAAGAACCCATCTTGTCTTATCTGGCCCATACCAGTCATATAAAACTGTGTTGGTTTTTTTTTTTTTTAAAAAAAAGGAAGAAAATTTCCATTTCATCTTGTCTTCTGAGTCCCAGGGGCTTCAGCACAGAACAAATATACTGTCCTTCCCTTTAGCTGGAAATGATGAATCTTGGCTTGGGGGAGGGGACTTAAATCAAACCACTGCTCTTATAGGTACTGAGGACTTTGGGGCAAAGCTTCGACTGAGGTTAAGCAATGCAGTACTTGTTCTTCAGAGCTGTGTTGAATAAGAGCAATCAAAGACCCAGCTACATAGTCTTTAAATATTCAATACCTGGCCAGTATGAGGACTAGAGTGGTACTTTTATGAAATTACTACTACCTGTTGTTGTTTAGCTGTCTGCTGCAAAAGCCACTTCATAATAGACTAGCATCTACAGTCAAAACTGCTTTTGTCATTCAGTCAAACCAGGACTGAATGCTGTGCAGAGACCTTTTCTGTAGCACAGACCAGGACATGCAGGTGAGGAGATTTAGAGGAGGTTTCACAGCTGCTCAGCAAGGTCGGAGCATGGTTGAGTGTCCAGGGTGTAAACCTGCCACTCAGGCACCCTTTATCAGCGTGGAGAGTCTCAAGGCTTTGTACTATGCTGTGCCAGGCTGGAGGGGGAGCAGATCCTCTGGTAGTGGCAGAGTTAAATGCTGCAGTATGAAATCACCCCATTCATGTGCCATGTTTTATTGTTTAGTGACAACATACTTTCCAGAGAAACTCATGCATCTCTCCTGATTTCCAGTCCTAAGAGTCAGTGTTCCTTCTTGCTAACATGGCATTGCTGTCTAATCCTGCCATGTCCTAGCTCTTCAGTGGCTTTAATGAAGTGCTATGATGCCAGGGCCAGCTGGTTGGCATGTTGTGTTACAGCTGGCACAGCCACACTGGGTCTGAAGTTTAATGGGTCAACAGTTTAATGGTTCTTAGGAGGAGCCAAATCACCTGTGATGCTAAATCAGGCCAAAAAGTGGCTGAAGGGCAATGTATTACGGTGGTTGGACTGAAGCTACTGTAGGGAGGATTTGAGTTTGCAGAGCTGTGGAGGCAGCACCTTTCATTGGTAGCATAACAACCTTAACATTGTATTATTTGAAATGGCATTGCTAAGATTCTGAGGACAAAAAAAGTTTTCTTCCCCATTAGAGACAGTAAATCCCAAGTGTGAACTCTGGAGAGCGAGTGTGCAAGAATTGTTGTTGTTATTATTATTATTATTAAGGTCATAACTATTCTTGAAACACGCACACAAAAATATCCCTGCCATCCCCCAGCCCAGCCTGTGAGGCTGAAAGACAGCACATTAACATATCCACATGGTGCATAAGTTATTTTTAATATTCCCACGAGACTTTTGTCTTTTCCTGAGTTTTTTTAATGGCGTTTGCATTTGCTATCAGAATGTTGTCATATTGATACCATAACTGAATTCTAATCTTAATGTTTTGATGTAATCTGCTGCAATGTCACAAGAACTTGATGGCTAAGAAGGCTGCAGGTATGCAGACAGGAGCACTGACATTTGTTCAAGGATTTGTATGTACCTCTTGTCTCTTCCAGACGTGTCACCAGAAGACCTAAGCCTGTGTCCTGGAGCCCCTTTTCAGAAGTACCATTTTGAATGTCATGGTATCTGTTATAATCTGGTTTGTATGCACTGAGCCTGCTCTCATTGTGCATGAGGTGTAGTAAACCAGCAAGGCTGACTTACTGCATGCACACACAGTGCCCAAGACTAGAAGCCGTCCAAAGATGGCCCAATGATTTGAACTGTGCTTCTTGTGTTCTCTTATGTGCATGACTTTGTTTATAGATACCTCTGAGGCTCAAGCCCTCTGTCCCACTCTTGTGGTCCCTGAGCATCCCCAAATCTGATGTTATAGGCCTCACAAGATCACAATATGCTGCTTTCTCCAGGTCTCCATGCATTAAAACCTACTCAAGGTCATGCTTAGTTTTTCTTTACAAACATGAAGGCCAAAAACTTAATCTAAAACATAACCTCCAAGGAAAGAGTGATTATTGTATAATGATCTCTCCTGAAAAGCATAGGTGCTTAGTCAAGTGTCAAGTACAGATAAAATGGGGAGACTTGACACAGCTGATGTAACGGATGGATGGTAACAGGGCAGTTTTTCTCCACATTAGTCTGCCTATATGCCTAATCCTGACCTAGAACTATTCTACCTCCCCCTTCAGAGTAAGGAAAGTAGCTAGGTTTCTATGGCCTGTTTAACAGGTGGATAGTGCCCTGCAGCTTTCCAAAATGTGTATGAGAAAAGAGCATGTAAGCTCCCATGTGAGGGTTCAGGGGCTCTGATACAGATTTTGGCAACTATGCATATATATCACCTGAAAGCCAGAGACTGGTTAGTTGTCCATGCTGCAGAGAGGGGCAGAGCCATAGCATGAGCTGGTCCTTCTGTACTGGTGGAGCTTCCCAGCCTTCAGAGCCATCAGGTTTCTTAAGAGTGAAGCCAGGGGTATTTGGGGCTCAGGCTCAGGGGTGATTCCCTACTAGGAAAACATTGATCTCATTTGGTGTGACTGTGGACATATCTATTGTGGCCAAATCTGCAAAAATCATTTAGATCTCTAACTCCCACTGATCTCAGGATGATTAGGTACCTACATGGCTTTGTATGTCAAAACCCTACCTGCTTCAGTTTTCCTTTTGCAAAATCAATAAAAATACTACCTCCTCTTTTCATCTCCTAGCCTGGCTGTGTAAAGATGCCAAGGGTTTATCCTGAAGATTTGTTTTTAAAACAGTGGGACATGCTCTCAGTTGGGGCTCTCATCACAGGGTAATTATTGCCTTATGTCAGAATACATAGCTGTCACTCAAAGGTTTGTGCTCAAGCACATAGTCAAAAGTCAGAGTCTGCAGCTCAAAGTACTCTGTGGTCAAATCAATAATGTGAACACTCTGTGGTTTTCTGTAGTGTAGGACAATTCCTAGAGATTAATGTAAATGCAAAAGCCTTTCTAGTGGAAGCAAACCACAGGGCTGCGTGATTGCATTAGATGTTTCAAATGGCTGTGTAAAGACTTGCAACTACATATTTTTGAAACACATTTATTCTTGGTGCAGCTCAGATCCTAGCTCAGTGATGAATTACTTTAAACTTACAAATGAACTCCTTGTCCTGGTGTCAGGATGGATTATACTCTTAAAGTTGACTTGAAAGAGAAAACAAATATTTGGCTTATGACTTTTTCATCATATAATGGGTAAAGAGATCACGAAGAGCAGATACTTCTTTGAAAGAGTCAGTGATGGCTGAAGGATGACTAAAATAATGACTCTTCCCCAGCATTTCCAAATATCAGATCCATGCAGTTCTTTGAGACTTGTAAAATTTGCTTCTGAGCCAAGTTCCTTTTCTTTCATGTCCACTTCAATTAAACATTCTGGAAAAAAACCTTTATTTGTTTCAGAGTTTGTGTCCTGTCCAGGTAAGGTGTAGGAGCTTGCAATGTCTTTTCCCACGACACTTGCGGAGGAGACTTGCAGTTGGCTTTGCCAGCTACTAAAGCTGGCTGCTAAAGAGGTAGGAAATGGAGAGCTTAGGGTTAAATGTAAATTTCTCCAAATACTTGGAAGGAAGAAAGCTGCCATCACCACCCTGCTCACAAAACTCGTCTTTTTCAATTGCCGAGACTGATTTTAATCCCGGTCATGGTCCATATTCTTTGTTCTGTACAACTTTTTATCCAGTGACTGATAAAGTCTTGTCCCAGCATTGTTACTGTAAATTAAACTTAGAAACCACATGATCTGATATGATGGCTGATTTTTGTCCTGAAGCAAAATATCCACCCTAGCATTTACACTTTTTGAGTTCGAGTAGGATGTTTTGCATATTTCCCTTTCCACACCCATGCTTATTGCTTTTTTTCACTCATTCTGTATGTGCATTTGAAATATTTGAGGGGTTTTCAAGAATCTGTGTGGAATTAACTGGTGTACCTTGTGCTTATTAGGATAAATGTTTTGTCCTCAATAACCTTGAATATCAATAGTAAATTGATAACTTATGCTCATCTCTTTTATTGAATTTGTGGTCCACATCATTCCTGGTGTGGCATTGTTGCATGGTATTTAGACAAAGCCTTTTGAGGAGTGAAATGCAGTCTCTGTCTGACTTTGACCTTGGGCATGTTGTGGGCAGAGCTGTGGTAACAAATTTCTTGGTCTGCCCAGCTGTGAGAGTCCGTAGCTTGAATCTCCTGTGGTTGCAGCAGGTTGAGAGGACACGTGGAAAAACTACTGTCAGGTACTATGACTCAGCTAGCACACTGTAACCTGCTTGATTTACTGTATTTTGCTGATGGATCTGACACCCTGACATATATCACTTGGCTAGTCACATCTGTATTGTGTTGCAAGCTCTGCGACTACTGTGGAAACTAGCAGTTCTGCAGTGATTTTGCATGAAGCATGAGGTATGGAGTAAGCAACAAGTTCCAGTGGGTAGAATTGCTTTTCTATTAAAATATATTCACCCTCTGTTTTGAGTATTTTCAATTGGCTGAAGATTTGTTGTGAAACAGTATGATGTACTTGTGGCCAGCAAGGAGAGGACTTCTGAGCCTTGGATTTGCGATCAGCGTATAAGCTGGTTGTCTGTATGCCGGGGTTCTGGAATAGGATTGGTAGCAGGACTGCCATGCAACCTGTGGTCTGCTGATCTCCAGATGAAGAGCTGCCAAGGTATGGTAGTCATGTTGCTAGTGAACAGCAGGAAAGGCTGTATTTTTTTTCCTGCTGTTCGTATGCTTCTTGAGCTGTGTCTCATCCTGACCAAGGACTCTTGAGTTTAAAGTCAGACGAACTAGTTCCTAAGCCTCACCCTGTGCAGCCCTGGGTGGCTTGGGAAACAAATCGGAGCATGGGAGAATAGTGGCCAGAACATGAGCTTTGAGGACCATACTCTATTGTTGCAAATTAGATGAAAGTAAGTTCGTTTCTTTTGTTGTGAGGGACAACAAAGAACTTAAATGCTGTCACTGGCTGCCTGGGAGGCAGCTGTGCCCTTCTGGTCCATTGTGGCTGGCTGGCTGCAAGCTCAGACATAACTTAAAATGCAATCCTCCTAGGTTTTCCAAAGTTAAGGCTCCAGGGCACAGTTCTACAACAGTGATCTGCAAAATTTCTAGCTGTGCGTTTCACTCTAGTCTGTGTGGCTCCTGAGACAGTTCATTGTCTGTCAGAGCTGCATGTTTTTCCTCTGTGTGGTTACAAATACTGTATATCTGGCTTATTGCTTTGAACATCTTTTCCACCACACAAGTGCAAAGCACTGGTCTTCATTGTCAGCTCTTCATATCCTTCCCCTGCTTTGCATATCTTGTCCAGTGCAGCAGTGAGACATCACCCCCCATCTGCTCTGTCAGTCTTGAGTGCTCATTTGTCAGGTGTTTCCACAAAGCCTCATGTTTTCTTCCATGTCAAATCTGGCATCCAAGAGGAGTCCTGGTTAAAAGTCAACAAAGCTTACAACTTTTCTCATTCTCAATCTTTCCTTAGCTCTCTCCTCTGCCAGCAACAAGCTATGAGATGATGAGACAGCTGCACAGGGAATACCTGCAGAGCCAGCTCCAGGCATGGCCCTGGAAGCAGTTGCTCAAGGGAGAAGCTGCTGGGGGTGACAGAGTAGCCGTCCATGTTCCCCTTTCTTTGCCCATGGCAGTACCCTGTTGCTGCCCAGGGAGGAAGAGGTGTGGAGGGTGGGAGAGCACTGCTTGCCAGGGCTGGTCTGGTCTCTGCTGAGCCACTCTGCTCCTGTTCCTCCAGCAGCAGCAAGGCTGCTTCCTGCTCAGCTCTCCTCAGTGTGCAGTAAGGGCTGCCCTGCTAAGAAGCTGTCAGCTGACAAGTGATGCCATCATAAGTCTCCTTCATACGCCTCCCTTACAGCTGTCTGAACCTGTTCCTCTCCTGGGGACTTAGATGACAAGCCCTTTGGGACAGGGACGATGTCCCTGTCACTGTGTGCCCACCGTGTTTGGTTAAGATGCTTAGCAAAATATGGAGGAACTCTGAGGTGCTGCTGTGGTTTAAATGCTCAACAATTCCTTCAATACTTCCACTGCTGGTCACTATATGCTTCACAGCTCTGTCATCCTCTCTTGCCCCGAAAAAGCACAGTGAAATTTAAATTGTGCATAAGAGGGAGTGCATGTTTCTTCATCAATGAGAGAAGTAGTGCCAGCTGTGGTTTCAGTACTAATAGCAACCAAAGCCTCCCTAAAAGAGAATTTTTCTCCTTTCCTTTCCCTTGGCAGACAATTTTATGGACTTATTTTTATCTCATTATGTTTTATATGCCTCAGTTGTTTATATACTTTATAAAGCCTCTAAAGTAGAATTATTGAATAAACACCCTAATGTTGGACCCATGTGTTTCTCATGGCTGGCTTCACACAGATTTTTTTTTTTTTTTTTTTTAAATAATCTTTGTTTACAGGACACAGTGTATTATACCCCCTCCCAACACTTGCACTCTCCAAAAGAGCCAGAATCTGCTTCTAATGCTTTTTGTTTAGCTGACTGCAGTTCTGTCCTAACCTGGGAATTATTTCCTTTTAGTGTGGCAAAATGATATATCCAGCTCTGTTATTGATATACATGCATCACAGCTAAAGGTCTGATTGAGAATCTGCATAAGACTGTGAATCTTTCAATTGATTTTCAATAGGTTTTCACTGTACCTCTAATTGCCTATCATTCTCAGTGAATCTGTGCTGCTCTGTTTACTTTGCTTGATGAGATAAGAATAGTTCTGTTCCTTGGTGAGATGTTGTTGTGGTTTAACCCCAGCCAGCAACTAAGCACCACACAGCCGCTTGCTCACTGCCCCCCGGTAGGATAGGGGAGGGAATTTGAAGAGTAAAAACGAGAAAACTTGTGGGTTGAGATAAAGACAGTTTAATAGGTAACGCAAAAGCTGCGCATGCAAGCAAAGCAAAACAAGGAATTAATTCACTACTTCCCATCAGCAGGCAGGTGTTCAGCCATCTCCAGGAAAGCAGGGCTCCGTCATGCGTAACGGTTACTTGGGAAGACAAACGCCATCACTCTGAATGTCCCCTGCTTCCTCCTTCTTCCCCCAGCTTTTTATTGCTGAGCATGATGTCATATGGCATGGAATATCCCTTTGGTCAGTTGGGGTCAGCTGTCCTGGCTGTGTCCCCTCCCAACTTCTTGTGCACCCCCAGCATACTTGCTGGTGGGGTGGTGTGAGAAACAGAAGAGGCCTTGACTCTGTGTAAGCGCTGCTCAGCAGTAACTGACATGTCCCTGAATTCACAGAATCACAGAATGGATGGGGTTGGAAGAGACCTCTAGAGATCATCTAGTCCAACCTGCCTGCTAAAGCAGGTTCACCTACAGAAGGCTGCACAGGATCATGTCCAGGTGGGTTTTGAATATCTCCAGAGAAGAAGACTCTACAACCTCTGTGGGCAGCCTGTTCCAGTGCTCTGTCACCCTCAAAGTAAAGAAGTTTTTCCTCATATTCAGATGAAACTTCCTGTGTTTCAGTTTGTGCCCATTGCCCCTTATCCTGTCGCTGGGCACTACTGAAAAGAGTCTGGCCCCATCCTCCTGACACCTACCCTTAAGATATTTGTAAGTGTTGGTAAGATCCCCTCTCAGTCTCCTCTTCTCCAGGCTAAAAAGACCCAGCTCTCTCAGGCTTTCCTCATAAGAGAGATGCTTCAGTCCCCTAATCATCTTTGTAGCCCTCTGCTGGACTCTCTCCAGTGGTTCCTTGTCTTTCTTGAGCTGGGGAGCCCAGAACTGGACACAGTACTCCAGATATGGCCACACCAGGGCGGGGATAACCTCCCTCAACCTGCTGGCCACACTCTTTCTAATGCACCCCAGGATGTCATTGGCCTTCTTGGCTGCAAGGGCACACTGCTGGCTCATGGTTAACTTGTTGTCCACCAGGACTCCCAGGTCCTTCTCTGCAGAGCTGCTTTCCAGGAGGTCAACCCCTAACCTGTACTGGTGCATGGGGTTATTCCTTCCTAGGTGCAGGACCCTACACTTGGC
>VYZW01015410.1:34723-60691 GCA_013401315.1 Balaeniceps rex
ACTACTGCAGCTTTGGGAAAGTTGCTCCTAATAAGTTTTTGGAAGCATTAGCTCTGTGTTCAGAGATGATTAGAGAGGCAAATAAAATGAAAGATTTTTTTTTCTACTGTGCATGAATTCATCAATTTCTAGACTCATCAGTCTGGAAGAGAGGTAAATGAGAGGTCACAGGAAAAGGCTAATGAAATAATGAAGAAGGGAGAGAAGATAAATTAGGGAATGATTGTTCACCTTCTCATAAATCAGACATTAGAAACCATCCAATGAAATAAGTAGTAGTTTTTAAGTAAATGAAAATATATTTTCCTGCAACACAGAACGGAGCTGTGGAACTCATTGCTACATCATGTTGTTGAGGCCAAAAGCATATACAGGCTAGAGAAATTAATGGAGGGAGAAATTCATGGGCTATTAAACAGAATAGTTCAATCCCACCCTCTAGCTGAGGAGCCATAAGCTTCTAATAGTCAGCTGGAACACTTTAAGGAAAGGGATGCACCAGGACGAAGGTCATGCTACCTTCTCCTGACTCCTTACATCTTCACTCCCACCTGTTCATTATTTGGGAGTGGATGGTGGGCTGGTTACACTTTTGTATTCCTGTGGAGCTGGCTTCTTCGGTGTCTAGTTACTTGGTTTGCGTAAGTCTATATATCTGAGCAGCTTTACCAGGTTGGTAAGAAACAGTATTAGAGTCATGTGAGAACATTCACATTTCCCATGTCTTCACATATGCATACACGTTTTTTCTGGAAAGCTTTTCTACATAATTGGATTGCATCTGTTTTATTTCAGTGAAATAGGATCTTGATGCAGATTACATCATGCCAAGAAATCCATGGAGATGCACTTATGAAAATCTCCACTAGTTGTCAGTCGATCCCTATTTTAAAGCTGACTTCAAGATCAATTCGAACTCTTAGCTTCTGTAAAAATGATGTCCTAGGCCCCAAATAACAAATATATGTGACAAATTTTGCCACGGAGTCTTTCCGAAACATGGTGATAGGAATCAGTTTAAATCCAAGAGATGGCAGCCTCTGCAAGTGGTGTTCTGTGGGTTTCTGAATAATTATTCTTAACAGCATGTTGTCCAAGGTCCAAACTAGTCTGGGGCCTGGTGTGTCAGCTGCTTTATGCATACTGCATGATAACTCCTCTCTCTGGAGAGGTGATGATCTCAGCGGACGTGTTCCCTTCAGGAGGAGAAGTTACAGAAGAATGAAAAGCCTATGGCAATGCCTCAGTCAGCTTGGGTTTAGTTTTTGATCAATGTTTTCTTGGGTGGTAGTTAGCAGAACTGAAAAGGAGTGTGGCAAAAGGGTACCAGCAATGATGAGGAGGAAGGGGCTCTGTAGAGGTATTATGCAACTTATTCCCAGGATGGTTTCTTCCAGTTAAAAATCCAGGTGCTTGTTCAGTATGAAGGTAAACTGTTTTACAGGTGCATGTTTTGCCTGCTTTTATTTCTGTGGTACTTGTATTCAAAGCCCAGTATGAGTTTGAAAAAAATAATAAATTTCATAAACTTGATAAGCATCTTATTTCTTTTTCCATCTTTAGCTCTGCCTGTCACAGGTTCATATTCAGAACACATGTGTTCTATTTTTTGTGATAGAGGTAGTGTTGTGTTGAACAAATCATGTTCTGTACCAGTTGGTGCTTGATGCTGTGAAGTTAGGAAGGGAGAGATGCTGATTGTCTTGAGGGGATTGCAGTCTGAGTAAATCATAGGAAAATGCAAACAAGCCACAATTCAGGCTTTTTTTATCATTATTTTAGCAAATTATTTTGTCCTTCTTTGTTTGACGGCTGGCAAGCCTGTGTTGCAATTTTTCTCTTCTACCAGATTTGTGTCTGGCCTGCCCCACTCCACAAAGAGGTGCAAGCATAAACCTGGCTAATAATACCTGGGGATGATGGCACATCATCACTGTCAGGAGAGCTGTATCATCAGTGCAGGCAGTATTGGCTCCCTTTGCTCTATGGAAGGAGAAGATGGACAAGGAGTTTTCTGCTTGGCAGGCTCATAAAGAAAAAGCATTCCTGTCTCTACGTGCTTTGGCTTCAGTGAACATATATTATTTGAGGTAGCAGTCAGTAAGCAAGAACAATTAGGATGGCCTCTACCCTCTCACATGCTCACTTTGTAAGTACCGTTATGCGCTCTACCACGTGCACTCTGGGAGCAAGGATGGAATACAGAGCAAAGCAGCCTGCACTATGTGGCTGGAAAGGTCTGGCATCCACTTTGTTCCTACAAATCAATTGCTGTTTCCAGTCTCTTAGTGCTTAAGCAGTAGGTGAAGCTGTGTTTAAAACAACCAAACCACCAAAACACCCCCCCCCCAAAAAAAAAAACACCAGAAAAAAACCCAAACAAATCCAAAACAAAACAAAAAAAACACAACCAAAGCAAACAAAAAAATATCCCCCAAACCCGCCCACAAAACAAAACCACTCCCATTTTCAGGATTTAAAGAAAAGGATTTTATTTTTGTTGAAATTCCCTCTTTAATGTAATGAAACTGAAAGGATTTGTTTTTTCAATGACTTGTTCATTGTAACAGTAAAAGTGTTCTCCTGAGTTATTGCTCTAAAATTTAATAGAAAGTATTGTTCAGTCCCTTCTCTCTTCTCGTCCTCCTGAAAAGGAGGAAAGAAAATCAGCTCAAACTGAATTGCTCTCAATGTGTTTCTTCAAGGTTAGAGAATGTTTCCTGCTCCAGCTACCCATTTCCTTTGAAATAATTATGTTTTGGAAATCCCATGTGCCTAGGCCATCAAAATAGGTGTCAAAGGAACAAGGGATTGTTTGAAACCAATGGGCCGGGCGTTTATGCATTTGTATCCTGGGACTTACTATGTTTCATTTATATAGTGAGATAAATGAGATGGGGATTTTTATTTGAAATGTGTGCCTTTTTATCTCTATTATATCAGTCTGGAATTTGATTGCTTTGTTGAAACCTTTATTACACATCTTTGTCTAGTATTTTCTTCATTCTTTCTTTTTCTAAAAGCCATTTGAAAACCATGGAGATTGGACAATCCCCTCCCCCATATCTTGCATTTTAAATGTAGGGGAAAATGATCAGAAACTTCTTATTGCTCTTAATTGCCTTTTAATTGTTTTATGCTTTAATTAAGTCTCACCATTCCTCATTAAGGGTATTGTTCAGGAAGTGTTTTAGTAATCCTGCACAAGCAGCATCTGTGAAAGCTTTTGGTAGCTGTTTCCTTGGCAAGGATTTTCACTAATGTAAGCACATAGCACATGATGAAGTTTACTGCTCCACTGTCACCTGGGCCAGCTTCGGGGAAGCTGTGGGACAAAAGATAGAACCCCAAATTTATACAATGCCTAGGAAACAAGTTCCTGAGGATGGAGCGGCCTAGCCTGGAGATAATCATTGCGCTCATAAAGTGACCATTTTCATGGTTTATGCTCCATAGCTCAGAATCTTTATTAGCCAATTTGATGGCTTCCTTGATCCAAGCCATTTTGTAATAAAATCAGAGGTGCCAGACAGTGACTTCTTAGGTGCTTACATCATGTCTCCTGTGGTGCTAAAAAGTCTGAGGCAGGGATCAGTGCATTATAATGCATGAGACAACTTACACTAGCCTGCCTGCGTGCATAAGAGAGGAGGGTGCTGCTGCCAAGACCAGAACTTCAGGAGCTGAGTTAGTACTCCGTGTGGCGTGACACAGGTGTAATTTGACCTGGAGGAGGTCTTTCAGCTCAGTTGCTGACTCTTCATTTTAACAGTTGCACAAAATCCAATTCTACCACCACCAGACCTTGATCTCGAGTGAAAAATCCTGTGTCACTGTAACATGAAGAATAAAGTACATGCTAAACTAAACAACTTCATCTGAGAGCAAATCTGAAGTGAAGCTGCTTAACTAAATTTAAGGCTTGAGGATCACTTTGAAGAGAGGTTTGAGGAGCAGTTAAGTTTTCCAAGCAAGGTCCATGCAAAGACAGCATCTAGATAACTTGGTAGCAAGGTGAGAGAAGCCTAGGAAGTTGCAGTAGCATTGCGGGAGGTTTTACCAGCTTGTGCAGTACACTGGATGTTTGTTTAGTTTGATAGGGAACCACTGCAGAGTTAGTCAAATGAAGGTGCATCTTCATATACTGTAGTTAAACTCTCAGTAGAATGAGCCTGTATCTCCTTGATTGACGCACCTAAGCATTCTGCTTTTGCAAAGGGTAGTGTTAGCTGTAAGACCCACGTAAGTAGCTTAGCTCAAGGCATTGCTATGAGCATGATACAATTTTGTTGCGTACCTCATGGGGATCAATCTCATATGGGGTCACTCTCCTCTCTCTTGCACAGAGAAGCAGAGATGATCTGCTGTCTTTGTATACATGTCTGCAAAAACACAAGTAGTGTAGCACACTTCAGGGTTGAAGTTGTGTACGATACTGTCTCAACCCTAGTTGACATTTTGGGTATTCAGCTGTGAATAAATAAGAGTCTGCCTATCAGTTCATCAGGGAATCTAGCAAATGAGGAACCACAGTAATTAAAATCTTGCTGGTGTGAAATCCTACTGAAAATACTTAGCATCTGCCATCCAGCAATTTTTAAATACTTAACAAGCTTTTGACTTTCTTATGAGGAGGTAAACATCAATATCTCCCATTTTACAGAGACTGGTATACAGAAGAGTCAAATGACTTTCCCTAGTTATATGCAATGAACCAAAGCAGAATTCTTTGATCATGATTTTCACATTAATATTGGAGGTCTTTCCATACATGTAATCACAGTTATGACAACTGGTAGAGCAAAGTCTTACCTGCTGTAGGTGGAATATGAGTTTTAGGAACTTGTCAATCAAGGAGAGATCAAGTGGGTTTCTCTGGAAGAACTGAAGAGTCTTGCACTGTTGTGAAGGAGAAGGAGCTGTGGCTGTAAATGCACTTCTTCCTCACACAGATGTGTTTTCATCAGTAAAAGAGCAACTGATTGTTGATTCTTAAGGAAAGAAATTTTTCCTCAATCAAGAGTGTAAGGGCGTTTTGAAAATGCAGGTTGGAGCCTTACTTAGCATGTAAACCATATCAACATGCTCTATGAAATGGCGTACTGCAGAAGCAGGATACTTGAAAGCAGTCATATCAGTAATAAAGTGTAGCTTGACCAAGATCTGGTTGAAAAGAATTGAATAATTGCTGCACATTGTAACATATTTCAAGTGGAACATAAAAGACTCCTTCACCTTCATGGAAATGTAATTGCATTTCACATAAACCCCTGGAAACTTGTAGCCAGAACCTGCCTTTAAGCTTAGGTGGAATGCTACGGGGAGACATTAGAAAGGGATTTGGGGGTTGTATAGCCCAGGTCTACATACTGATATACACTCTGAAAGACTTTAGGCAAACCTTGATGAGATTGAAGAGAGAAGAAAAAATTATCAAAGAACTGAAAGAAATTTAAATTTAATCTTAACAGAGGTCCCTGCTACTTCAGTGTATTCTGATATGTTTTTTTGTGACATCCTGCTTACAAAGCTGTACTTGGAAAACCAAATCATGCTTAGAGAAGTAATCTGGAGTTCTTGTGTGATGGGTGTATCTCTAATTCTGACTAAAACATTTAGTCAAAGCAGCTGATAAATACATGTATGTTTTTCCTGATTCTGAGCTCTAGGTTTGCAAAACATTGCAAAACCATTACAAGATTCATAGAATTGCCATGTTTTAAACATTAAGTTGTTTTTTTTTTTCACAGGAAAGTTCATCAAGGTCAGGCCTAGTCAACATGGGTTTATGAAGGGCAGATCCTGCTTGACTAACCTGATCTCCTTCTATGACAAGGTAACCCGCTTAGTGGATGAGGGAAAGGCTGTGGATGTTATCTACCTGGACTTTAGTAAAGCCTTTGACACCATCTCCCACAGCATTCTCCTGGAGAAACTGGCTGCCCATAACCTGGACAGGCATACTCTGTGCTGGGTTAAAAACTGGCTGGATGGCCGGGCCCAAAGGGTGGTGGTGAATGGAGTTAAATCCAGTTGGAGGCTGGTCATGAGTGGTGTTCCCCAGGGCTCAGTGTTGGGGCCAGTTTTGTTCAACATCTTTATCAATGATCTGGAGGAGGGGATCGAGTGTACCCTCAGCAAGTTTGCAGATGACACTAAGCTGGGAGGAAGTGTTGATCTGCTTGAGGGTAGGAAGGCTCTACAGAGGGACCTGGACGGGCTGGACCAATGGGCTGTGACCAATTGCATGAGGTTCAACAAGGCCAAGTGCCGGGTCCTGCACTTGGGCCACAACAACCCCATGCAATGCTACAGGCTTGGGGATGAGTGGCTGGAAAGCTGCTTGGCAGAGAGGGACCTGGGGGTGTTGGTCGACAGCTGGCTGAATATGAGCCAGCAGTGTGCCCAGGTGGCCAAGAAGGCCAACGGCATCCTGGCTTGTATCAGAAATAGTGTGACCAGCAGGACCAGGGAAGTCATCCTTCCCCTGTACTCAGCACTGGTGAGGCCACACCTCAAGTACTGTGTTCAGTTTTGGGCCCCTCAGTAAAGAAGGACATTGAGTTGCTGGAGTGTGTCCAGAGAAGGGCAACGAAGCTGGTGAAGGGTCTAGAGCACAAGTCTTATGAGGAGCAGCTGAGGGATCTGGGGTTGTTTAGCCTGGAGAAGAGGAGGCTGAGGGGAGACCTTATCGCTTGCTACAGCTACCTGAAAGGAGGTTGTAGTGAGCTGGGTGTTGGTCTCTTCTCCCAAGTAGAAAGTGATAGGACGAGAGGCAATGGCCTCAAATTGTGCCAGGGGAGGTTTAGATTAGATATTAGGAAAAACTTCTTCACGGAGAGGGTTGTCAAGTATTGGAACAGGCTGCCCAGGGAAGTGGTCGAGTCCCCATCCCTGGATGTATTTAAAAGATGGGTAGATGAGGTACTTAGGGACATGGTTTAGTAGTGGACAGGTACGGTTGGACTCGATGATCTTAAAGGTCTTTTCCAACCAAATGATTCTATGATTCTATGATCATGAAGTCACTGAAATGTTTATTTCTAAGATGGTATGATATATGTTCCTAATCCTGCAGATGAAATCACTGATCACACACTGCAAGTATTAACTGAACCTGAAACAAAATAAATATAAGCCAATAAAATTTGCTTATCTTCCAGCTGAAATGTAGTTGGGGAGGGGGGGCTGTGATAACCATTTCAGATGATACAATACAAGTTTGAAGGGTGGGAACAGGAAGTGATAAGACCTGCCTGTGAAACTTCAGGAAGACTGCAAGCATAATGGTTTTAGTGCCTTGACAATGAATTTGTCCAAGATACCTGCATGAAGGCCCATATAATACATTTGATATTATTTATAGACTTTTATTTAAAGATTTTTAGGTGGCTGAGTTCCAAGACTTCTGTTGTCCTTAAAGAGTTCAGTCTGGCAGTCAGAAAGTGTGTGGTGATGACTCATCAGGTGTAGTAAACACGAATACATTTTTGACAGATGCAATTAAGTTGTGTGTCTTAGCAACATTTTTCTTAGCCACGGGTCAATGCACTCTCCATTTATTCAGGGCTTTCTCTTAAGTGACAAATGGTGCAAGACAGCTGTTTTAGCAATAGGACTTATTTCAGTGTCAGAGGTGACAAAACACTTTTTGTTGTGTGTAATGGAAAGGCCAACACCAGGGTCCCCACAGACGGAGCTTTAGAAAGCACTGCAGCTTTATACTACGTAGGAGAACTTTTCGTCTATGAAAGCAAGGGGTAGAGAGCACTCCAGTTTCTACTACAGGCTCCGGATATTGCAGCTGCCCAGCACCCTGCTAACATTCATGCAAATGCAGGAGCCTGGCTGTTCCACATCACCTGTGGGCACAGTGCCAATGTCATATAGCTCCTAACCTCTCTGCTCTGGGACAGTATTTACCTTTTATTCTAGCATGTGACCTGCTTTTACACCTGGCAGCTCCCAGCCCTGCCTTCTCTCCCGTTGTCCTTCTGTTGCCATACCTGTTTTCTGGTTGTTTGGTGAGCCACCACTCTTATGCCACTGTATCTTGGGGTTGAAGTCCCCAGTATAGCCCTGAAAGCCCCAGTCCAATTTGAAATGTGGAGCTCTTTTTTTATAGCCCTCTGGATACCAGACTGTTCCTCAGCATTTCTGAAGTCCGGTTGCCTTTCTTGCTTTGCACCTTGAACTGGAAAAAACGGTGGATTAGCCCAATTCAGGGGCTGAGGTCTGCTTGAAACACTGGACTGGAAATGTATAAAAAGACATACACTGGATTCTCTTGTGAACCATGGTAGCAGTTCCGAGACCCCCTTTTCTTGTGGGGGAAAAAAAAAAGTTCACCCTTCTTCCATTAGTCCTTGATCTCTGGTGATAGAGAATAAAATAAAATAGGCATTCTTATAGCATGTGATCTCTTTATCAGGAGTTTATTTCCTGACAAGGAATAGGAAGGAGAAGACTCTTGCTTAGTCTGTATGCATGCTGCCCACTGAGAGTTGTATAAAGCAGATGACTTCATACCTCCTGATGGCTTTCAAGCAGTGTTCTGTGCTCTTTTGTAACAGTCCTGAAGACCAGTATAAGTATGCTGAAGATGGCAAGGAACAGAGGAATGCATATCCTCTCTAAGCCTCAGCATCTCAATAGACATGTTCAGGGGTTAGCAATTGATGGATTGTCTCTAGTAATTATATTTGCAGCCATCTAAAGGCACAAAACATGATTTGGTGTTGACAATTGGAGTTATTTAAAATAACTGTGTTTAAAACACCAAGCCTGTGGGAACTGTGTTGATTAAGAGAGAAAAATGCCAGATGTTTCAGGTACAGTAGATGTCAAGAAGGGATTAATTAATAATTTGTATAAATATGTATTTTCTATGACTAAAGCTCATATACTAAGAAAAAGTGATTAGTTCTGTGTACTAAGGGTTAGTGAGGAAAAGTTGTTGAAAAAGTAATTAATGAGTTTTCACCGCACTGTTTGTGAATCACATAAACATAGTGATAAGCACAGTGAATTCCAGCTTTCAAGGTCTCATGTTAGATGATTTCCACAATGCCTTTCCTGTACTATTTAGGTATTTATCTAGGAATATATATATGTGTTTATATATGTATATATAAAAAATAAAATAGAGCAGCTTCATAGTTGTGGATTTGTAGAACAAAACAGTGCTAAAGGACTCAAGCTCCATGTTTGTATATGTTTCAGGGATGTTTACTTTGGACTGGCTCTAGCTGTAGCTCTGCTGACTGCCAACATGATGTGCTATCCTGCACTGTCTACTGAGATTACTTGTCAATCTGTGTGGCTATAATCCATGTCTGAATGGGAGCAGTGACTGCGTAGGTGTGGTGTTTTCAGACAGGCAGCTTGTGATAACACTGCCATGTTTCTCTATGGACATTTATACAATGTGTATCTGGACAAAGCGGCAGCTGCTGAGATGCTTCTTACTAGCTGCAGCCCTAATTACTCAACAGCTGATGCAAACAGTCATCTCTGAGACAGACCAATTACAAATGTAACACAAAAGTTTAAATTTAGTTGATTAACTTTACTTTTTTTTTTTTAAATTAAATTTTTCTTCTTGAATGTGAAGCATTCTCGTTTCACAGTTGCCAGATTAGTTTATTTTGTTAAACGTGGTATTCCCCCTTGGAGCTTTCTCGGGCTGCTCAACTCAAGGAAACTGCACACTCTGTCTTCTGAGCCTTGGATGCTACTCTTCAGTATGAAGTGTCTTTGTAGTGTTGTCTGTGTGAGTTCAGTTATACCATTAGTTAAAAAAATCACTTTTAAAGTTTGGATTTCTGGAATTTCTCCTTAATTACCTTTAGAAACTGGCCCACCTTTCTTTCTCTTGATCCTCATTTAAAATCAGTTGATGCAAAGGGATGTGGAAGTAGCTATTTGGAGGGTGGAAGAGTTTCCTCTGGCATTTGGAAATTTTTTAAGGATTCTGCTTCCTACTGACTTGGAGCAAAATCTAAAAATGTTGAAAGCCTCCCTGAAGAAAAACTCCATAGCCTCACATACGTGTATAGGGAGATATTTGACTTACAGTCTGTATTTTTTTTTTTGTTTCAAATTTCAAAACTGAAATATTTCATTTAGATTCTGACATCTGAAGTGTAAATGTAATATGCAGGAAAAAAGTATGGAATTTAAAATAAGGGAAAGTAATTTAAAATTAAAACTGAGCAAAAACCTCTTTCTTCTGGAAACGTGGGGTGGAATGACTTGTATCCTGTATTTTTATTTTTTTAATATTGTCAACATTGTTTTGATTTTATTAAACACTAAGATTTCAGCAGAAATGCTTGTTTTGATGAGTTGTGGATCTTTTGAAATGCTGTGTTTTTCTGTTGTTGCTATTGCTACCACTGCATTATTGTGATGCACAGAGGCAGAATTTAGATTAAATTTTCACAGTGCTAATTGGAATCCTTAAAATGAAGAGCATCCCAATATTTCAACACATAGAGAAGCTAATCCTGACCCTGTTGATGTCATTGACAAAACCACAGTGAACTTTGGCCAGATGAGGATTTAATTTGAATGATTCAAGGTTTTGCTTTCTCTGCTAAGCTGAAGCCCTTTGTTTCTGAGGCACTTGATGAAGTGATTTTTATCTGGGTTTGTTTAGGCTTTGCTTTAAATGCCAGTTTCTCACTTCTATTACATATCTTTTTTCTTTTTCCCATTCTGTTGGTTTTTGTTCCTTCACTATGGAGTCTAAATGCAATGTGTGTAAGTCAGGAGGAGGCAGGAATGATATCTGTTTTAGAAATAAATGAAAATGAACCCTCCACTCAAGTCCACCAATTTCATTCCTTTTTTCAGCATCACAGCGGAGTTGAGTCTGAAGCCTCTTCAAAGAGGCTCTCCTCTACAATGGCAGTTTTCAGCCCCACTAGACTGTGCTTGAAAAAAATAATCTCTGGGTATTATTTCTGTATAGTCAAACACTGGAGCTTTCCAGGAGGAGTCCCTTTCACACAATGTTAACCATTTCAATGCCTTTAGTGCCTAAATGCTAAAAAAACCCAAACAAACAAACAAACAAAAAAACACCTCAACCCCCCCTGTTTTTTCCTGTAGTTCGTGTTGTTTCTGGACTTAAGTCATTTTAGCCTTGTGGTACCAACTGAGGCTCTCTGGAAGAGAGAAGGCTCTCTTCTATCCCAGAGTTCATTTTTCACATGGATTTTGCCAGTAAAGGGGAGCTCTGTTTTATGTTTGAGTTCTTTCCTTTTCCAGGGTGTTCTTTGCGTTCAAGGAAAGGACACAATTATTGCGCAATTTCATTAAGGCCGAACCGTGAGTTCTGCATCCAAAACTGTGGCACAAAACTACGCTGGCACTGGCTGAAGGTAGTGCAGGATTTGGAGGTCACATCATGGTATCAATGTGGCTGTGTCTTTACGGACGTGGCTTAATGTGCCCCAAAAAAGGTCGTGGTTTCCTAAGACTGTCGAGCTGTGTACATCACAGGTTTGTGGACATGGGTCTTTGGTAGGTGAGCGTGCTTGCACTCCTCTCCTATGTGACACAGGTGTCTCTTGGGTAACCTGTGGAAATTTCTCTGGCTAGTCTTATACACTGGAGAGGATTCATGACCCTTGTAATTTTTTGCGGCCGTTTCTCTTGTAAGTGTGTGTATTCTGTGCTGGCTACAGTGTTACACTGTATCATGCATACATATACCAGGCAGTTGTTGTTGCCTGTAATACAGTCATGTGGAGTTATAAATTTTTGAGTAAATACTCATGATTCCTAATTTCTGACTCTGCTCTGTGAAGAGTCTGCTTGTAATAAATGACTTCATTGTGTTTCTTGAGACTTGTTTAGAAAACTTCTGTTAGAAGTATATTGCTAAATAGCGTTCAGCAAGTTAAATGCAGTTGCTCGCTCTTATAATCAGAGGTACAGTTATCTAGGAACAGTTACAAGATGCCTCATTATAACAATGTCTTGCATATTACCCATGCTTGCTCTCTGCAAATGCCAGTTTCTTCTTGAAAAGCGCTGTAGCATTTCATAGCACTCATACGTGGTCTTAATGGGAGTGGAGGCGAGGCTGTCTTAATGCAGTGCTTGTAATTAACCCTAAGATGTTTGGGCAAACAGGTGTGACAACTGGATGATTCTACTGTCACTTTGACTTGAGGGCGTTATCATGCTTACCATGACATGGCTTGATGGCTTCATTCCTGGTCAGGATCTCATTGCACTGTGGTCCCTCTGAACCCACTGTAAGTGATGTTGAAGAATTTAGCATCTAGATGGGCAAGACAGAATAGAAATATCATTATATTCCTTTCAGAAATAGGAATCTCAAAATGGTAGGCTCAGGCCAGATCTATGGGAGAGCGGCAACTGGACCCAGCTCTAAGTTTTAGGCAAAGGGCTGAGGGTCAAGGCTGCCCATCCTTTTCACAGAGCTCCTGGCTGTTCTGAGATAGGCATTTCCCCGATGTGTTGTTTCAGTGGTTATTTGCTTTTTCATCTTGTTACATAGCTTCAAAAAGTACTCAGCCAGATGGGCTGTTTGATTTGCTGGATATTTCACTCTTTTATGTTTAGTTAAGTCAATATATGTCAATTTTTCATCTGTAAAGCAGAGCTAAAACTTCCCTATTTAATACTGTGCTGAGAGGATAAATTAAGAGGTTCATTTCTTTTTTGCTGCGTCAGGAAGAGAGTTAATATGGTTTAAAGCTGAAAATAAATATTTCAGATCTGATCTTTCCTTCCTCCCTCTCTCCCAGTATTACATGTGTACTTTTTGTCTGAAGTTTTTGCTCACACCTATCTATTTATGATTTAAGTAGCACACATTTTAAATGCATTATCCCTTTTGGATTGCACAGGGTAACACCTGCTTATTCCAACTTTCTTTGACCTTGTTTCATAAGTGTAAGAAGGGATGTTACTCTTTGGAGGCAGCTCGTTCATACTACTTCTTTATTATCAGGAGAGTGTGTTAAGCATGATGTTGGGTGACTTGAGATCAGGAGTCAGGCTGTAGTTCCCAAAGGGAGAAAATATAATCTTGAGGTTAAGATCAAAGGCTGCAGATCTTTCATTCAGTCCCTCTCTTTGCACATCCTTCAGTATCCCAAAGTCATTAAGTGAGGGAGCTTAAATTTCCCTGTCTAGCCTAGGTGTTGTAAGAATAAATTAATTGGTGTAGATGAGTCACTCGAATGCTCTGGGACTATGGGTTATTTAAAAACCTAAATTTATCACTGAGGCCAGACTTTTCTAAAGGGCTCAGCTTGGCTTTTAAGCTCATGCCAGTAGTTGTCTTACCACTGTCATTTAGGATTTGTATCACAGTTGTGCCTAGAAGCCCACATGGACATGAATAATGTATTACACAAAGGCTTATTATCCTTGCCCTGAAGAACTTGCAGTCAAGTCAGAGGCAATAAATGGATATAAAGAACACAAGAGAATGTGGAGAACACGGAGTACACAAAATATATGTATATATACAGCTGCCCAACCACTCATGGGTTGCTGTTTGTGGTTACTTTTTNGTTGAGGCTAGACAGAGCCACTCATCTTTACCTCATAGTCCCATGTGGACTCACTTAACTTAGTCATGAGTGGGCAATTAAATAAGAAGAGAGACCTTGTCAGCTCCAGGCATTAATATAAACCTTGGTGCTTGTAATACACTTACATGGCTCCCCCAGGTCTATCTGGACTTATGATTGTCTTTCTCATACACAGATCTTCTGTGATATTGACTGCTCACTTTTGCTTTGTAGTTCTCCAAATCAGAATTTGGCCCCGGAGATAACCAGCAGTAAGTTTTTCTGACAGGCACTCAGTAAGCATAGACATTTGCCCACCTTGGTGTGCATAGGCATTGCCTCAAGTAACACTAAACACTCTGCTGGGGAAACAGGAGCTGGTGCTTAGCGGGCAGCAGATTTTACTCTCAAATTTCTTTTGTTCGAATGCATTTTATCTTTAAATGGCTTAGAGTTATCAGTTCCCAACAGCTGATACAGTATGTTTGTTTCTCACAGGGATTTCAGTAAGAGGCTCTTCCTAATTTTGTTACCTTAATCACCTGGAGATGATTAAGGATATAAGTAGTAGTGTCATGGTCCTAAAGCAGGCATGATCCACTCGTTAAGATGGCTCATGTTATGCATAAGCCTTTGCTGATGATCTGGTGGAAGGCCCATGAGCTGAGTGGAGCTTGGAGTTTGATTTACCCTGGAGAAGCGTCTTACAGAAGGAAAGACAAGATGCAGACATGTTGGAACAGAATAGCAAAGAAATGCTGTTTGTGCTCTGTTTCTNTTGTAGCTTTAAGTTGTGGAGGAATCTCTACAGCAGCATTTTAAACAAATGTAAGTAGCACAAGGTTGCATTTATCAAGAGAGGAGCGGAAGAGGTTTCAGTAGCAAATTTCCTAGCAAGATCATTGCCACATTAGTGTGCAGAGTCTGTCTGTGCACTGCAAGGTGTATTTCTGCCCTAAATGGAACTGTTTTAGCTGTCAGCAAATGCTTGATAATATAGTGATCTGTGCTTGGGAGATTCGCTCTTTATATTAATGTTGTATTGCATTCAGTGTTGAGGCTAGACAGAGCCACTCATCTTTACCTCATAGTCCCATGTGGACTCACTTAACTTAGTCATGAGTGGGCAATTAAATAAGAAGAGAGACCTTGTCAGCTCCAGGCATTAATATAAACCTTGGTGCTTGTAATACACTTACATGGCTCCCCCAGGTCTATCTGGACTTATGATTGTCTTTCTCATACACAGATCTTCTGTGATATTGACTGCTCACTTTTGCTTTGTAGTTCTCCAAATCAGAATTTGGCCCCGGAGATAACCAGCAGTAAGTTTTTCTGACAGGCACTCAGTAAGCATAGACATTTGCCCACCTTGGTGTGCATAGGCATTGCCTCAAGTAACACTAAACACTCTGCTGGGGAAACAGGAGCTGGTGCTTAGCGGGCAGCAGATTTTACTCTCAAATTTCTTTTGTTCGAATGCATTTTATCTTTAAATGGCTTAGAGTTATCAGTTCCCAACAGCTGATACAGTATGTTTGTTTCTCACAGGGATTTCAGTAAGAGGCTCTTCCTAATTTTGTTACCTTAATCACCTGGAGATGATTAAGGATATAAGTAGTAGTGTCATGGTCCTAAAGCAGGCATGATCCACTCGTTAAGATGGCTCATGTTATGCATAAGCCTTTGCTGATGATCTGGTGGAAGGCCCATGAGCTGAGTGGAGCTTGGAGTTTGATTTACCCTGGAGAAGCGTCTTACAGAAGGAAAGACAAGATGCAGACATGTTGGAACAGAATAGCAAAGAAATGCTGTTTGTGCTCTGTTTCTCTGGACAACCAGCAGTTTTCTGTATTCAAGTTGGTGAGCTACTGCCTCTAAACACCACCGAATTGTTTATACAAAATCACACAGAAGCAGGGAAGGGTGCGTGGCTGGAGCCTGGTATGTGTTGTTTTGGATTTTTTCCTTCTGGAACCTTAGAAAATTGAGGTGATGGAGCATGTCCAAAGAAGGACAANCTCTGATGCTAGGAGGAGGCCATGAGGATTTTTAACTGCTATTCGTATGTACAGGCACTGTGGGGGGAGAGGAGAGATCAAAACTGGTTCCTGAAAAGCTTTGCAGATGAATGATACAGACTGATTTTGCTATGGTGGAGCTGGGAGGTCAGTGTGTGATAGAGGGGTGAGAAGCCAGAAAGGACCCTCAGCATTAAAACAAGTAACTGAGAGCAGGTGGAAAGAATTATAGGAGCTATTGTGATTGTAGCTTTAAGNCATTTTATCTTTAAATGGCTTAGAGTTATCAGTTCCCAACAGCTGATACAGTATGTTTGTTTCTCACAGGGATTTCAGTAAGAGGCTCTTCCTAATTTTGTTACCTTAATCACCTGGAGATGATTAAGGATATAAGTAGTAGTGTCATGGTCCTAAAGCAGGCATGATCCACTCGTTAAGATGGCTCATGTTATGCATAAGCCTTTGCTGATGATCTGGTGGAAGGCCCATGAGCTGAGTGGAGCTTGGAGTTTGATTTACCCTGGAGAAGCGTCTTACAGAAGGAAAGACAAGATGCAGACATGTTGGAACAGAATAGCAAAGAAATGCTGTTTGTGCTCTGTTTCTCTGGACAACCAGCAGTTTTCTGTATTCAAGTTGGTGAGCTACTGCCTCTAAACACCACCGAATTGTTTATACAAAATCACACAGAAGCAGGGAAGGGTGCGTGGCTGGAGCCTGGTATGTGTTGTTTTGGATTTTTTCCTTCTGGAACCTTAGAAAATTGAGGTGATGGAGCATGTCCAAAGAAGGACAACAAAGCTGGTCAAGGGTCTAGAGCACAAGTCTTATGAGGAGCGTCTGAAGGAATCGGGGTTGTTTAGCCTGGAGAAGAGGAGGCTCAGGGGAGACCTTATCACCCTCTACCTGAAAGGAGGTTGTAGTGAGGTGGGTGTTGGTCTCTTTTTCTCAAGTAACAAGTGATAGGATGAGAGGAAATGTCCTCAAGGTGCACCAGGGGAGGTTTAGATTGCATATTAGGAAAAATTTCTTCACAGAGAGGGTTGTCAAGTATTGGAACAGGCTGCCCAGGGAAGTGGTTGAGTCCCCATCCCTGGAGGTATTTAAAAGACGTGTAGATGTGGTGCTTAGGGACATGGTTTAGTGGTGGACTTGGCAGTGTTAGGTTAATGGTTGGACTTGATGATCTTAAAGGTCTTTTCCAACCTAAACAATTCTGTGATTCTATGATTCTAAAATGCTTTTTTGTTCTCAAAGTTAGGCAGAACTCTTCCATTCATTTCTGTTTCAGCACTCTCATATTACTACAAATAAAGAAATGCTGGGGCATAATTTTATAAGTAGTCTGTACTGGGAGGTGGAGACTTGAGCCTTCATTGTTCCAAGTAGATGTACATTTTACTGGCTTTTATCAGGAAGATTGCCTGACTGCTGCAGAGCCTTAAAGCAGATGTCATTTCTGGGACTTCTTTCCTTCCTCACTTCCATCCATAGAAAGCACCAAGGTAGTGTCCACCAGAACAGCTGGTAATGTGGCTAGGTACTTGCATTTCTAGTGTAGATGTGTTGTGAAATCCAAAATAAGCTTAAGAGATAACTTTAGCAGAATCAAATATTGTCAGAGGCTGATGTCTCTGTAGCTATATAAAGGGCATTCAGACTGTCAGTGTTTATTTTGACAGCAAGAGACATAGATGCTGTGACAATGCTTTGTTAAGGTGACTCTTTCTATTATACGAAATGACTGGCATGCGTTTTCTTGCTTCAGCTGATGAATGTTGGTGCAGAGGCAGAAGCTGCCCACTCTATATCTTCATTGATCTTCTGTTTTCAGATGTGTTTTGAGAACAACTCATGGCAGGCTGCAGCCATTTACAGACCCGCTGATCATGACAGTAGGGGACTGGATGGATGATGGCAGCTAGGTCTTGGTGGCCAACGTGTTTTTCAAATGTAGCTTTCAGCACTATGTGGCCGGGCATTTTCTTTGAGTGGCTGGCACAGCCATTCTGTATCACTTTGGGCTCAATTTTGTCCTCATGCGCATGTGAACAGTTCACAGTGAAGATGATGAGTTGTGTATGTATGACTGTGAAGGCAAAATTTAGTTCAGTCTTGTGCTAAAGCTGAGTGGCAACAGTTGGTGAGAGAGTCAAATGGACTCAGTTGCTTTCTATTTTATTACCTAAACCACTGTGAGCTTGCTGCGCTCCTTGCTGTCTTTCCCTCACCACCTTCCCCTTCTGTTCATTCCAGGTGGGTGCTAATACAAGCACCACACAATCTGTTAGAGCTTTGGGGTAACTCAGAGAGAGAGAAACTGCAATGTTAATTCAAGACACAGCATCAAAAGCTGGAAACATTCCCAACTGATGAAAGATTTATGCATGTGCATGTTTGTGTGTATATGTATATAGCCTGACTGGTTGATATTTGGGGTTTATTTTAATTCAATTTGGATGATGAACACAAAACATCTTCTGTTTCTGCTACTGCAGAGACAATATTTACAGCTGAAACTTTTATGGTGACAGTCCCTCAGTAGCATATGTTTCAGAGTATTGCTGTGCTGCTGACTACGACCTTTCAAGTCTTTGTGGTAACAACCACAGTAATATTTTCCCTTCCTTTACTTGGGTCCATTATGCTTGAGGTCAGCTACAACCTTGTCAGCAAGTCAGAAATACTCTGCCTTTCTTATACTGTTAAATCGAAGGGAGGCTCCTGGCATGGTGCTAAGAGTCTGCCGTTAGTAAATAGATACAAATTAATTAAGCCGTTGCTCTTTTCTTACTCACATTTTATTTTGTCATTTCCTAAAGGAAGGTTTATTGTCTATATGCTGAATCGTCAGGCTCAGAGCTCCTTTTCAAGCAGTATTTTGTTACTGAGCAATTCTGAATCCCACACAAGTTTTGCAGGCGTGCATGCAATGCAGACCAGATGCCACAGGAGGAGTTCAGAGGGAAGGCCTGCTGACCCACAGCTCCTCGCTCCATTTCTGGACATGAGGTTGTAGCCAGCTGTCTCTCTCTGGAGAGGGAAGTTTCAATGCTCACATTGCAGTTGTGAGTCTGTATGAAAGAACAGTCTTCAAGACTGTACTTCTGTATTTGTTTTATCACACAATTGCTTGGCTCCGTCTCCCCAGGATTCATCCTTTTTTTCCTCAGCTAAGCTTCAATATGGTCCATACTCATGGGTCTGGTTTCCTTTCACGAGCAGTCCCGTTAATGGCCATAGAGGGTCTTGGCATTAAGCAAGCACATGCAAGTGTGGAGGGCAGGGACTTGCTGTGTGCTGAAGCCTCAGTTTTAATGTGCCGCACCTTTTCGTAAGGGATGATCTCAAGTGAAGGTGCTATCATGCTGCTGCTGGGTAAATGGGATTTTTGTGCCTGACCCATAAGTGAGTTGTCCCCTAATTCAACAGAGATGCAAATAATTGATGTAAATTGTAGATAAAAAGTGCAGGGAATGTTTATTATGTAATTAATTAATGTGTAACGTAATTTCAAGAGTTAAAGATAGTTTGCTGCCTTCATATTCCTTCTGAAGATTTACAGCAAAAGAGGCTTTGTTACCTGCTGTCCTTCGAGTATTGGGCTTTGAATATTCATCCAGCCAATCTTCCTGATTGACTGACAATCCCAGGTGGCTGCATATATACTAATACCGATTCCTGCAGCGGGTTTCCTAAAGGCTGATGCTGCCTGCCTTTATCTGAGTAGCCTCTTGTCCTCTGGTGGAGATGGAGGCCCATACGAGTGACTTCGCATCGGCAAAAGTATAAGACACAAATTCTGTAATTTCTTCATCTTTATATAACAGTGCTTTTTTTGAGATGCTTTGCCAAGCAGGTTGCATACAAGTTTGTTGACAGCAGAGAAGCAATAAGACTCAGGAAGCATTCGCAATTTCCTGCTCCTGCGTTTATTCTCAAATCTTAGTTTGCTTTTCCCCCAATCCTCGCTGCCCTGTACAAGCTTTTAAAAAGACTTGTGTCTTCATTCACCTGCCTGTCTCTCTCCATGGCTGGTGCTTGACTCCTTTCCCTGGTTCATGTGCCACTTTCTCTACCTTAGTGACAGCAGGGAGAGCTCGGAGTACTCGCATATGCTTCTCTCACCTTTGCAGTGTTGAGACCCAGGTATGGCTCAACCTGGTGCTGCTGTTGCAGAGCATCCTGCCCAGTTCCCCAGCCTGGTGTGAGCTCGCTGCAGCTGGACTCTTCATAGGTGTGAGATATCCTAAAGCCTAATGAATGTTTACAGAGCCTGTGCAGACTGCAGCATGCAATTGCAGGTGTGAAGCTGCAGTATAGCAGCTGGATTATTCCAGAGTGTGTAAATTAGTCATATTTGGGTGTTTTCTGGCTGCACACTGTTCCATTTTAAAAAGAAAAAAAAAGCTGAAGTGCTACATGTGTGTAAGAGGTGCTGCCGCCTTCTGAGGTAATGGAGCACTCTAGTGTGTGCGTTAGCACATTGTCTCGTTAACACTGAAGTTCTTTCTCTCCCCCTGCCATTTGAAGACAGAGGGCCTGAGATACAGTAAATTGGTGCTTAAAATAATCTTTTCCTCCTTTGTTAAAGTAAGATGATGACATGATAGCAATTCTTTGAACAAGAAGGAAGATAATGTAAGGCTGAGTAGTGAAATCAGCTGGTATTAGCCCAGTGGACAGAGCTTTGAGAACTGTCCTAAGAGAAGGAAAAAAGTCAGAAACCAACAAGAAGGTTATTCCCAAGAAAAAAAAAATAGGGAATTGTCCTTATCTGTGGCAACAGAGAGGAGGGTCCTGTGACCCCTCATTAGCCTATGCAAAGAAAGATGAAAGTTTAGAGATTCCATATTGAGATTTGCTAATGGCTAATATATGCCTTGGGGATGACAGGTCAGATATCCAAGTTGCTGTTGGTGTCTGTGGGCATGCATAAGTTAAGGATCTTGCTAGCACACTTTTTTCTGGAGTGAGGTGTAAATGACTGAGGAGAAATTTGTAACTGAAGAGCAGCTATAACCAACCTGCATCCTGTCTTAGTGGCTGTGTGCTGCAGTCAGGAGTGCTATTGCCATGGGAAGTATCCTAGAAGAGCATCATCAAGTCTTGACAGGCATCTTAGGGGTTAGAGGGCCTTCTCAGACAAAGTCAGTTTCTTGTTATTATAATCAAAAGTACTTTCCCCACTGTTTCCTCAGGTGAGTGAATCAACAGTGACCCTTGGTGGTTAGAAAGACTCAGTGCCTGCTGGTCTGTCATGCATAACCTTCCCTTGTTCAACCCATATATCTGTCTCCTGAGATCCTGAATAAAGTGGGCATTGGCTAAAGCATTGGGCATCTTATTTCATAACTGATCAGACTGATGTTTTAAGACAAAAATCTCCTCTAACCAGTCCAGTTTGCATGGAATCTTAGTTTTTAAATGGAGGATTTTGGCAGGACACTTAAATCTCACTCTTGGACTGTCGTGGTTTAGCCCCAGTCAGCAGCCAAGCACCACACAGCCACTCGCTCACCCTCCCCCCAGTGGGATGGGGGAGAGAATTGGAAGAGCAAAAGTAAGAAAGCTCGTGGGTTGAGATAAGAACAGTTTAATAATTGAAATAAAAAAATAGTAATAATAAGAATAAATTGTAATTAAGGAGGGGGGGAGAGAGAGCGCGCAAAACCCAGGAAAAAACAAGTGATGCAATCACTTGCCACCTGCTGACAGACACCCACCCAGTCTGCAAGCAGCGATCGCTGCCCCCTGGCCAACTGCCCCCAGTTTATATACTAAGTATGACGTCATATGGTATGGAATATCCCTTTGGCCAGTTTGGGGCAACTATCTTGGCTGTGCCCCCTCCCAGCTTCTTGTGAACCTGGCAGAGCATGGGAAGCTGAAAAAGTCCTTGACTAGTGTAAGCACTACTTGGCAACAACTAAAACATCAGTGTGTTATCAACCTTATTCTCAAACTAAATCCAAAACACAGCACTATGCCAGCTACTAGGAAGAAAATTAACTCTATCCCAGCCGAAACCAGGACATGGACGTTCGGGTCATCACTTTAGCAGTGGGGAATTTATGTGTCAATCTGACCATAGATCCATAGCATTGTCCCGTTTGAAGAAAAGCACAGGCACTGATCCCCCATCCCTCACTCCATACAAAGAGTTTTGGAAAGAGATATTCTTTAAGGCCCATTTGAATTCATAGAGACCAGTTCGGAGAAATTTAGCATCAGGCCGCAACCTGTCATTGTCTGTGATTTTCTTTATAGACATCTATCTGCTGCAACAGACTTCCTCACATCACCGTGTCTTGGAGTAACTATAAGGTGAAAAGTCACAATGAGCTGTTATTCTGATGGGTATAACTGATGACGATGATGATGCTGTGTGTTTACAGTTCAGCAATCATTTCTATTCGTTCTTGAAACTGGGCTGTGCTTCAAAATAGAATTTAAGTAGAGTCACCACCTGTTCATTTTTCAGCCAGACAATCTGCTTTTTTAATCTTTTAATAAACTCCTTTTCAGCAGAAGTCAATTTGTTTCCCTGGCTAGCATCTGATTCCTGGCTTATTTTCTAGCCAAGTGCCATCTCCTCCTTCTCCTCCTTCTTCTTCTCCTCTTTACATCTTTGCTTCCGGCTGCTCAGTGTAACACTTAGCACATGATGTGGCATCACTGGTAGCTGTGTTTAAACTATTTGAATCCAACTGTACTAGAGTGAGAGTGGAGATACGGACTCATGAGAAAATTGGATGCATAGGGAGAAGGCATTTCTATGAAATTTTCAACTTGTTCCTTCTCTTCAAAAATAATTTGTTGTTTATTAATGTATGTAATACATATGTATGTTGCTAGAGAGTATACTAAATGTATAAATAAAAGGGACAGACATAATGAATGTGTATAATGGTGATTTCTGGGGCCATGATTTCTGGTGCCCAATTTCAAACACTTAAAAGGAGCTACAAAGGGGACTTGAAGTTCCTTGACGGTGTTCCAGGAAAAGCATTTGCCGTTGCTGGTATTGTTTGAGGATACAGTTTTAGTATATGATCTCTCACATGTACCTGTGTTTACATTGTTGGGGAGCTGGACAGGAAAAACTCTTGGCCTTTTCAACCCTTACCTTCAGCGGTGCTTTGTGTGTGCACACACGTATGTCAACTGTATATTGATATAAAAACTGTGGAGAGGTTTGAATAAAAATCCATGTTTTTCCCCTGACTTTCTTGAATGCTACTGCTAGCTGATTTTGGATGTGATACAGCTTAGGCAACCATGGAGCTGGCCTGCGTGTATCCACTCTTACTAAACTGCATTTAGAGAGGGCTTTGAAGCAGGTGAACAGTTTGAAAAAACCCCTGTCTTTCAGACTGGCAGCCATGTGAGTAATTTGGGAAAGCTCCCAAAGAGGCTTGAAGAACAAGGGCCTTACCACTTTATAATTTGGTGCTAGTTTTCATTATTTCTTTTGCTACAGTTTTTTGCATTTCAATATAAACTCTCTCTGCTGGAGCTGGCTGCAGCAGTTGGATCATGGAAGAAAATTAGGAGTTTGGGGACTTTGCTGTATGAGATTTGTGTTGCAAGCTGTTGTGTTGTTCCATAAAATAAGTATTTGCTGTGGCTCCAATGCAGGGGTCTGCAGAGAACTGTGAGAGTGTCCTTTATTCTGTTTTGAACTGTGATTTCCAACTGGGTCATTTGGAATTTATAATTTTGTTGGGTTTATTTTTTACCTGAATTACGCTGTTGTATGGCAGGGAGCCACTTAACTTTCAAATCTATTGCATCTTAGAAATAGCACTTAGACCACAACTAAAATTAAATAGAGAATGGGTATGGGAGGAGTGCTTTCACTGGAAATTAAACAAGATAAAATTTTAAAACCCTACAGTGATGTAAAAATAATTGTCCAGGTGCACTCTTTAGGCTTTTAGTGGTGTGAAATGTTTTTATAGGACAGTGCTTATCTTAATTATAGTATGAATCCTTCATATTCATGTAATGCCTGTTGTCTAAGGCTGTAAAAATACTTAATAAAATGTGATCAAGTCTTTTGCTCTAATTTTACAGAGAGATGTCTTGCCCTAGATTGCAGAGCATGTCAACCGGCGCGGCTCTTTCCTTGGGGACACGTGGTCCATCCCCACCACAATTTATAACCCTAGGTAAAATCTCTCTGGGCCTTGTCTCCCTGCTAAGGACAGAGGACACGTGCCAGCATCGTTCCTGGCACCCCAACACGCTGGAACAGGAATCACACACTGCAGCTGTGCAGTAACTATCAGTGGCAAGCCCTACCAGCTAAAAAGCATTAGAGCTCCCTAATCTACAGCAGTACCCTGCACTGTGTGGACATTAGTGAAAACGCTCACAATTTTTTTGGGTGAATTATCTCAAGAACTTGTGAACCATAAACCTAGTCAGTTTGGGAGCTCAGGTCAAATGTGAGCTGGTGATGTGACATTTGTCAAATGGGATGTTTCACTTTCAGCCATTTGTGCACTTGAAATCACCTTGTGAATCTTAGCTTTCGAAGAAATGGGTAAATGATGAGACACACTGTAGCCTTGCAAGTCCTCTTACTGGGAGGAGACCTCATCATTTGGCCTCACATGGACAAATTGATGTGCGGGCTTTCATAAAATTGATAGGGTGCCCTTGTAAGCCTATTGTCCTTGAGGGCGTTCCTGCAGTTTCTCACCATCTTCAAATAGAACGTGACTGGAAGAAATGTTGATTAAACTGAAGCCCCTCCAGGGCAATGCTTTTGTTTATTACGAAGCACTGATGTATGAAATAACAGTGCTATAATCATCTGTAAATGAACCACGAACTAGGAGAGCATCCACAAGCATTTTATAATGAGATGTGCTCTCTAAAGTTGCAGTTGGACGGAATAAATCAATAGCCCATGGAGTGCACTTTTATTTTAGTCCTAAATGTGTAAAGGGCAGTTTTAAGTGGCTCTGCTTTTGAGAGCACAGACTTTAAAACTTCCTGACTCTAGCCATTTTCAATGCCTTAAGTTGTGCACTAAGTAAGTAGTAATAAATTTCCTGAAAATGTAGTAGGCCTTTCATCTTTATCTGCTGTGACTTATTCAAAGGAGGAAAATAATTACGGCTCCTTGTTTCAAGGAGCATTGTTCAGTGTACCGATGTTTAATGACTCTTTGGTTAAATACCATTCCCAGCTCATCACTTTTGAGCCATTTGTTTGTCCAAGGTGCTTAAGAAGGAAAAAAGAGAAGAATAAGAGAAAGTAGAGGTAGCTCTAAAGTGTATGATGATGTTTCAGCACAAAGATTGGACAGTAGAGGAATTACTAGTTTTGTTGCTTTAGACATCTGCAAAGAAGTTGTCATATCAAGACAATATTAGCAAAGAATCTCCCAAACACTCTTGTGGATAGTGTTCACTTACCAGTTCAGTGTCTCTGCAGGTTGAGTACCTTCTTGCAAGCCTTCATGCTTCTCTGCTTATTTTGATCTTGTGAACTGCTCCTTTCCCCCATCCTGTTCCTTCACACCCCAAATTGCTTCCCATAGCCACCTTGGTCTCTGTTGATTCATCTGTCCTTTTCCCCATCTCACTTTAATACAGTCCTTTCATTTTGCATCTCTTTATTGCAAGCCACCTTTGCCTAGGTCTAGTGAATCCTTTCCTTTCGATTGAAAGTGCATAGTAGGCTCAGAATACCCCACCCCACACCAAATTCATTCCTTCTCCAATGCCCTATGATTCCTTTTTGGGCCAGTAGCCTTGCCCACTGCTAACACCTCTCTGTTCATGGGGAAGCTCCTTTCCCACAACCCTCTTTTCAGCGGAGAACTCACCATGGTCCCCTGAGAGTAGCAAAGCAAGAGAGGATGATGTATATAGCACATCTGCATGGTGCTTTCCTAGGACTAGTGTACTGTGGTCCTACATAAGCCTGCAAGCCCTTGGTGGCCACAGCTGAATTCACTGCCTAATGCTTTTCTACTGAGAATATCTGAGAGGGTAGGGAAATGCTCTATTTTGCATGTCTGGGATGTTCAGTAGTGTTATGTGCATTAGATTTCAATCAGTTAAGGGAGGCTGTTCCCCTTCATGTTATTTGAACCAAGTCAGATGGACTTGTCTGCATCCATGTTACATCCTGCCATTCTCTTTTTTGTGTTATGCAAAGGAAACTCGTGTTTTTCCTCAGTGCTGACAGGGCACCTGGTGCATGAAAGTCAGTCCTGGAGTGATGTTGGGTAACTGCACTGGTCTAATGTCTCCTAAGCTTGGAACAGGCTTTGTGCTGGACTGGTGTATGCGCTTAACACTGACAAGGGTGCAGAAGTGTACTTTGCACTTAAGAGTAGAAAACTGAGAGGCTACAGCAGGTTTTAG
>VYZW01015410.1:62624-91905 GCA_013401315.1 Balaeniceps rex
CTATGTTTATGTCCATATAACCTGAGATGGAAGAGAAGATTGGGAAAGTTGTAAGGTATGGAAAATGGAGATCACAGAAAAATCATATGCTAGAAGCCACTCTACAAGTGTTATACAAAATCTAGGGCTTATTTCCTCTATGCTTAACTGAGATAAAGCAGTTTAGCTTCACTGATACCAGCTGTAGTAGCAGTCGGTAATGATCTGGTCTTTTATTTGGGAGAGGGGGAAGAGGAAATAGAACAACCTTCACTGAAAGGAAAAGGGGATGCTTTTGTTCAAAGGGAATGATCTCAAAGGATAGGGAACATTTCAGTTGATGTTTTCACATATTTTTGGGTTGCCTTCAATAGCTTTTTTCAGGTAATAATCACAGCAAATGCCCTCTGAGCTGATTCTGCAGTTTCTTGAGAGCTGCCCATCACAGATATTTCTTCTTGGAGTGTTTTTTAGCAGAGACATTAAACATGGTAACACATGTTGAGACTTTGCAATCCTCCAGACGCTAATGCTCTGCTGGTATGGTTCAGCAGCAGGACTGATGTTTTACCTCGCCTTGTTTCTCACTCAAGATGTGTAACCACTGAAATGCCTTCATTATATAGCAAACAAAAGGCGGGGACTGGTACTTGGAGAGCAAATCAGGCCATGATTAGATTAGTCTAACTGGTGTCAACTGCAAAACCAGCTACTAAACCACATATGTGGGTGTACAATAACCCTGGTCAAAGCTAGTAGGGAAACTCAACAAATCCTTATCTACAGTAGTTTCTGCACCTTAGATAAGGGTTGGTTAACTTTTTTGGATTACAATAACCATGATGATGTTGTGACAGGGTATCAGCACTGTCTACTGCAGCAGCCAGAGCTTTATCACACATGTGAGACCAACACATCTGGACTCTCCCCATGTATTTTTCCTGTCATGCCTTCTGGTATTCTTTGTCTTTATACCCAGCAGCATTTACTAGCCTGCTGTCTCCTGGGCTTAGAGAGAGAAAACGTGTGCTACCCCTGTGGCATGAAATGGGACATTTAACAGGGATGGTTTCTAGTGCTGATGCATAGTTTTATCATCAGCAGTGCAACTGAAGTTAGGGAGAATGAGTGCTGTTTTTTAATTCTTGATTTGCAACCATTTTGAAGGCTTAGGGCTTGTATGACAGATTTAACATGTGGCTCTTTATAATAAAAATAGTGAGGACATACCCACCTGTTCCTTCTGTGTCCAGATTTGGGGTGACTGTATATCCTCTTTCATGGAGCACTTATTTCCTGGGGAATGATTTCTGTTATTGCCACTGTTAATAAGATAACTGCTAATTAGGGATCAGTCCCGTCTCTTTCCAACAAGTGCCCTGTGTGGACTGCATGTGGAAAATATGGGTGTGAGCTTGGAGTTTTGAAAGGCCAACTCTGAGGTGCCCAAAAAGAGCTGATAATCTCAGTTTTGAGGCATAGCAAATGGCTGAAATACCTACAGGGTCTCTTAGGCAGTAAAAATCAATGCAAATCTTATTTATACATTTTGTTTTGTGAAATCTAATCTTACACGCACTAGAGCACACATTACACTTGACTTGTTTGAGCTTTCCCTAGACAACTCCAGTAAGGACAGTAATGGGTGAACTTGTGGATAGGCAAGCCGGTGCTCATGTTTTACATACTGTGCTTTATGGAGGGATGCTCCCCTGCTGGCTATGCCAAAGCTTTAAAACAGTTGAGGGGGCTCACCTGGCTTCTACCTTCTGTACTAATTGAAAAGAGGCAGCTTCTGAATTGCATTACATTTTGCAATAGCATTTGTAAAGTACTTAAATGACACATTTACAATCACTCTTCTTTAATCTTCCCCATTCAGACAGCCACAGCTCAAAAATCCTGCTCAATGCCTGCATGCCATAAAAACCTAATGCAAGATGGATGGGCCCTCCTGGCTGCAGAGCAATGAGGACTGGATCTATTTGAATAGTTCACACAGACTGCATTTTTCATTGCCTTTAGGCACCTCTTATAGATCTTTCATTCTCTTTTTTTATGTTGTTCCTTCTCATGGTTATTGTAATCCAAAAAAGTTAACCAACCCTTATCTAAGGTGCAGAAACTACTGTAGATAAGGATTTGTTGAGTTTCCCTACTAGCTTTGACCAGGGTTATTGTACACCCACATATGTGGTTTAGTAGCTGGTTTTGCAGTTGACACCAGTTAGACTAATCTAGCTCCTCAGTGTAGGAGATACTAGCAATATAAAGATAGGTGTTGCAAGTGTACCACTCTTTATAGTGAGAGTAATCTTGGAGATGATTAATGCCAGAAGGCTGACTGCTTGAGTTCACATAGCTCCTCAAATTTGCTGGGATGGGAAGGTGAAGAAAGTTAGTGTTGGGAGGAACCAGCTAATCAGTTCTTTCCAAGCTGTGGAGAACTCTGCATACACTTAATTTCTTTCTCCCCTTTAAAATTCATTTCATGTCAATATTATTGGGGAAAGGTTTTTGGAATTTAACATGAGTGGCTCCTTTATGCTTCTGTAAAAACTCTGACGTTTCTAATTGCTAATCACTAGTGAAAAACATGACCAGTGATTTTAAATCCTAATAATCGTGCTTTCCCCAGACTCATGTGTTCACAAAATAATCTGTTACAACAACTGATGTGATACCCTTAACAGATATTTTTCATGCAGTTCTATTTTATATATATGTGGCCTTTCACACTCTTAGTGCACACACAGGTGCTTTTGATGAAGCAGGCAGCTGTTTTTGAACTATTTGAAATAACTGAACAGATGCACGACTCTGCCACACATCAGCTCAGTGCAAGCCATGCCTCCTGTGCAGCATAAATCAGGAGACTTCAGGAGCAAATATACAGTGCTAGACTTCTCATTTCCTCATTTATCTTTGCCACATTGTACCCCCCTGGGGGGGATAATATTTTGATGGGTGAATGAAGTACCATTAACTTTAACATTATCATCAATCATCATGACAAAGGAGGACAAGTAGTCCTTTGTACCTGGTCTTGCCACTTGTTTAGTCATCAAATCCTTTGCAAAATGAGTGTAAACCACTACTTTATTAAGGCCGTGGCTCCATGATACAGATTTTTTGACAACAATACCTGTTTTAGCTACTGCCACTGCTATCTTGTACCCCTAAGGCATAGCAGCATTTCCATCCATTGTTCTGTGCAACTGCACATGCTGCCACCCTGCTCAGGGCACCAACCTGGCTCACCTTTTTAGAGAAAAAACAACAGAAAACACATTGTGGGGAAGGAGGTAGTGGGAGGGTAGTTTTTCTAAAGCTGCCTCAGTTCCTGGCCCTATTCACTACCTGGCTTTGTGAAAAGCTGACCTGGCACCCACTGAGAGGAGTGGGCTGGGCTGAGGGCAGGCACACCTGTGGGGTGGGAGAAGAAGTGGAATGCTTTTAAGCCGGCACTTTCAAAAAGCAGTGAATTGTACTGGGAAACTAAAGCCTGATTTGGTAACCTGTGTAAGTGTTGGTAGTGCACCAAGGATGTAGAGTAGTCTGGATCCTTTGTTGACAGCTTTTGTAATAGTCCTTTTGTTTTTTCCTTGTTGAGACTTCTTCTTGAGGGGAAAAAAACATCATGAGAAGCAGGGTGTGTTGCACAGCAGCAAGGTACAGTAAGGATGTGGGCCAGCACTGTCAGGGGAGCGTGAAGTTCAGGAGCTCGGTCCAGGTCTGCTGCCCAGCTGAGAATTGGGGCAGCATCAACTAATTTTTATCAGGTGTCTTTTTCAACAGTAGCCTTTCATGATGACATAGTATGAAGAATTAAAATATCTTTCCTCCTCTTTTTGCTTTCAGAAAGTCGTTGCGGATGTGTCAGATTACGGCTGTGCTTTTCAAAGGGATTACTGTACCTCACAGAGGGATAGATTATTCACTGTCTATTGGCCTTGGGTTTTCATTTTATTTTTTTCATTTGAACTATCATCCTGCAAGAACCATAGCTTTTCTCTCCATGAAAGTGGGGCAAATGATGAGTGGATTCTACTGCATTGGTGTTTACTAAGTTACTGCTTAGAGGCAATTTTCTTGCTTTCTCCTTGGGTGAATGTGGTACAATGACAATCTTTAATCTGGTAGAAAAACAAAATGTTATGCTTCCCCAAATTTCTTCCTGGGTAGCATTACTTTGTGCTCACTTATGTTCTCAATGTGCACAAACACTTAGGAGCCCATGCAGCAGAAAAAATTTCCAAAATAATGCCCCTTTATAATATGTTAGGAGTTCAGGTCAGGCTTTGGCAACTAATTTCCAGGAGGCCCCAGTGAAGAAGCACTGTTTAGCTAGACATATAATTTGCTTGTGTTGCTCACAAAGCTCATTCTCATGCTAAAAAGGCAACCAAGGAAAGAAAACCCTTCTGTGGTAGGTCTGGAAATTTTGTAGACTATTCTAAGAGGACAAATAAGAAGCGATCTGGCCAAAGCAGAAGACAGTAATTAATGGTATAAAGAAGGTAAATAGGATGAATGCAGGCATCTGATCGCCTGACACAAGGGGATGGTCAGTGAAAATGTAATGAAAACGGTCAGTTTTAGTTTGTTGTGCAACGTCGAAATGGGGAATTGTTATAATAATTAAATATAAGTACATATGAAGATGCTGCTATAGAAATCCACTGTAGAGCCCTGCCTTATCTCCATAGGAGCTTATACAATACACCTTTGTCTTATGAGCAGGATGTGATTGTTAGAAAGCAGAAGCGTAACTGGTATATGGTTAATCTGGTCAAGAAACCATGAAGAACTACTTAGATCTGCCAAAAGGGGAAGAGACTGGGCGAAGGGTAATTCCGGCAGGGGGAGATTGCGACCACTGACTTAATTCGGGACCAAGAGGACTACCCCCTCCACTCTCCTTGAGCATGCGCAGTAAATTAAATTCACACTGTGGCTTTAAATTGAAGCGAGGGGAATATACACCAATGAGGGACTATTGAATAATGAGAAGAAATTTAGAAAATAAATATGTATAATTAAACTGTATAAATACTGTCCTTGTTAGACTGGACGGTATGCACGCTTGGTGGAATGATCCCCCGCGCATCCAGCACTGCAATAAAGAACGCCTACTTCTTAATACTACATTGGCGTTAAGAAGTTTATTCCCGATTTCGGTGACAAAAATAAGAAACTGGAAAACAATGCAAAGAAATTCATAGCCCTGCAAAGAACCTGGCCTCTGAAGCTCCTCACCACCCCCAGACAAGGAGACCAAATAGCTAGGACTCAAAGTCACTAAACTATGCTGGATAACAGGCATGTCAGATGATAGTGGGGAGTGCTATAGTTCACCAAGACTGTAGGAAGGGATACAGTCTCCTAGGTTTCAGAGTCTGCGCTGAAGCCTTGCTGCTGTGGATTCAGAGGACCCTCCCTGGGAGCAGGTTGTGCCCTATTTGAAGAGCTCTGGGATCTGCTCGTGGTAGCTGCTGGTGGAGGCAGAGTGCTTCCCAGGACAGAGGACTTTCCTGGGTCGCTTGTCAGCAAGCAGCGGGGTAATGATGAAAAAGCCTGGGACCCACCACTTCCTTCACAGGAAGTGTCTCAGACACAATCAAGGAAAGTAATTCCTCCCTTAACTGGGGATAAGTCAAGCAAGAAAGTCAAGGGGAAGAGGCCTGGTAGCAAAACCAGTAAGGTGACCTGATCTAGGTGGACCTGCTTTGAGCAAGGGGTTGAGCTAGGTAACTTCCACAGGTCCCTTCCAGCCTAAATAATTTCACACATCTGAGCCTGTGAGTTACCACAATACCTTTGAAATGCTATAGCTGCAACTGCTTGCTTGTGACTAGGTTTGGACTTTGTTTTCTGTTTTGTTTCTTGGTTGTTCTTTTGAGGGGTACCCAACTTGGGTCTGTTAGATTAGCCAGGTAAGTCAGCCACCACATGTCCCTTACCTCCCTTTGCTATTGGGGGAGAAGAGCTCCTCTATTCAGAGTGTGAGGTGTTGAATCTCTTGCAGCTCCTTTGTGCTGATCGTAGAGGATGTCTGAGGAAGGGAGACAGCTAGCTGAGAGGCCTCGACCTTCCCTTCCCCCTTCCCCTCCTTGACTTTCTTTGCTTTTGACGCACTTTTTTTCTGAATGGTTTCTCTGGAACAGGGACATTTATCAGCTGAGCTGTGTCAGATTTGCCATACTCTAACTTTCTCCACACTCTTTCTTCCTCTCCACTTTTTCCTTCTCTGTCCCTTCTAACCATGCTAATCAACTAAGTTAATATTAATTCTTAAATAGCAAGTGTTGAAATCTGTGGAATTGTCTTGTGCTGCTTTGTTTGTCTGGACAGTGCGTTACAGCAGCTGACTGGGTTTTGAAATCTTGAGCACTGGGAGTTGAATAGAACAACCTGGTTCAAGGGAGTGGCGTTAATCTGCTAAGGATGAGCACAGGTTGTAACCTGATGGCTTTGAGAAGCATTTTCCATCTTGGTTGATTAAGTCTTTAAGAATTTACCCTAAAGAGAGGAATGGATCCATGACACTTCTAAAAAAAGAGAGCATGCCCAAATGTGGATGTTTTAGGCACCTGAATTTCCACGTTGAAGCTCATTGTTTCTGAATCAGCCTGCAGAAGACCCTGTAGCCAGTTTCTATCTGGCCATAAAATCCAGCCTTTGAAGCAAATCATGCAGCACAAGATCCATCATGTGCTCTCAGCATATGGCATGACAGAGCGTTTTGCTGTTGCAAATCAGTATAATCAGCCCTGCAATACCCTGCCTCCTTCCTGTATAGTACAGTTTAATACACAGCAGAGAGGAGTTAGCTTCCCAGTGAAGATTTGGAAGAAAAACATTGGCCTTGCTGGAGGTGCATGGGCAGTGATCACGAATGTGCCTGAGCCTGGATATTTCTCTAGTCCTTTCTGCATGTATACCAGGGGAAAGCTTGGCAAGCGTTTGCCTGCATCGAGATTCTGAACCAGACTCACAGCCATTGCAAACAGATGATCCCAGTCTCTGGCTGAGCTGGCAGTGATGAATTGAAGCCCTTGAGACACAAGACTGAGCAGATGCAAGTGACCTTAACTGACACAGAAATGAAGCCTTTTGTGCATCAAAGAGGGGGTTCAGCTCATCATCGTCTGCTTTTATAAACAGCAGAAAAGGAGAAAGGCACAGAAGCTAGCCCAGGTAAAGTTTACCAAAAGAAGGCAGCTAGGAAGAAGCCTGGCCAATTTTTTCTTTTTTAAATCCAACAACCAGAATGCTAACAAACATTTAAGATGTCATGTGATTCACGTGGTTTTTTGTTTTTAGCTATTCTTCCTTCAAGTACTCTTTCCCAAGGATAGTCTTTGCTCTGTGCCTGTTTGGGTTTTGTGCTTTTTCTGTTTTCTTACCACCCCCTTTCAATGTTTCAGCTTCTGCCTTTACCTTCTCTTTGCCCTGATGTGTTTAGGGCCTGTTTCTGCATACAGATGGAGCAGTGGGTCATTACCCAGGTTAGTGGGTTGGTCAGTCAGCACGGGGCACTGCAGGCTATCCTTTATTCACAGGCAAGAAAAGAAAAGCTTCCTTTTCCATCACCAGCATGCTGAGGCCTTACCTCCAGAAACTAGAGGGATTCTCAGAAGTTTCCAGGTACAGAAATTGTCTCTTACTGCATGTGCCTATATTGTGCCTAGCAGAACAGGATGTTGAATTTGATTGGAGGTGCTGAGTATAATCAAGGTAGAAAATACTAAGTGTCACTTTTTGGGTCAGAAATATGTTTGGGACATGCGTGTGGACTTCTACGTGTTGATGGAAGCTGTTCTTGAGTTTGCAGAGGGCGAGGTATGGAGACCAGCAGGCAGGCCTGGTTTGTGTCTTGTTTTCTCTGCATGTATGTGAAAGAAGCAGCCTTGTAGAAATCACTGCAATACCAAAGCTGGAATGCAGGTAATTATGCATGGTGGTAACTTTAAATTTCTGGGTAGACTCATTGCCTTACAGAATCTTCCCACAGTCATAAAATTTGGCTCAGACATAAGGATTTGCAGTAATGTTCTCCTATTTAATGTGTACAGTAGAAACTGTAGTTTAATTTGTTTGTGGGGCTATCCTCCCTGTGGCTGTCAGAGACTGGTGCTTATTTCCCTGATAGTAGTGGCACAAGCAGTGCTTTCCTGTGTTTCCTTGGATGGTTGGCGTGCTGACAAAGGCTGTCTGGGATAGTAGGTCACTGTGAAATGAGGACTCCCTTTGCTCTCATCAGAAAAGGCTGTACCTAGATGCTTGCTTCCAACAGGAAGAGAGGGAAAGCAGAGGATAGAAATGAAATGTGAACAAGACTGTGTTCGAAATGGAAGATGTTAAAGGACAGGATTGTCAGGAAAGCACCATTTCCCTCAGTGATTTATTGCTCTTCAGCATGCAGTCATGCAAGAGCACGTCTCCTGTAACTGTAGCACTGTGTGCTTTACAGCACCCTTGATCTGAAGACCTCAAAGAGTGCTGTGAACTCAGATGAGTTAAATCTGCGGCATTTCTGTGACAGAGATGCCATCACCTCTGCTCTACAGACAAAACTGAGGAAGAAAAGTTCAGGTGCCTACTCAGAATCAGTACGTCATTGACAAAGGTAGAAACTGAACGGGAGTTCTGACTCCCAGTCAAGTATGCACACAGAAATTAGCTACAAAGAAGCTATTAAGCTGGGCTCCGCCCTTGCTTATGTAGTTGAACAAATAAAACTGTTTTTTTTCTGAAGCATTGAGCACCCACTAGCTCCATGGAAACCTGCTGGAGTGGTGGTAGTTCAGCTGTTCTGCAAATCAGGCTCTTGAAAAGCAAGAGATGTTGTACAATTGGTTATGTTAGACCTATTGATCCTTCTTAACAGAAATGTTGCATTATGCACAATATTACACAGAAGAAACAGCCTCAAGAGAGTAGAGTATTGGCAAGCTTTCTGAGGCCATTTGCAGTGCATAGAGCAGCATAGGATCAAAGCTGAGCAGCAGAGATAGGAGATAAGGAAATGACTGGGGAGAAGGTAAGAAAGGCAAATGAGAAATACCAGAGAACGGTGACAGAAGAGGACAAGTTTGGTCTCGGTGCAGAAGATAGTGGGAAAGTGTGTGTATGATAGCCTGGAAAAAAACCACTAAACAACCCCTACCTTTAAGGAAGTACATGAATTACATAGTAGGAGAAAGGAGAGTTTTGGTAAGGCAGCAGAGAGCCCTGAGGATAGGAGGGCTACTCAGGAGCACAGGACTTTGCATTCTCTTGCCGCCTCTCGCAGTGATGTACCAACGTGGTGCCCTGCCTGTACACTGTGTGATGGTGTGATCTAGGCTGAGTCCTCCAGGTGTTGCTCTAATAAAGAAAGAACAGTCATTTCCCTAAATCTGCAATCAGTGGATTAAAAAAGGAGGGGAAAGAGTAAGAGGCAGGTGAGAACTGTGTAGCTTTGGTTGTTTTCTTTACTCCTATAACCAAAATTTTGCCCTGAAAGTGTTGCAGAAATGAATACTTGTCAGCTGATGTAAATGAAAAACATCTTGCTCCCCATTCTTTCCCTTTTCCCCCTGCATCACTAATGTATAGCAGATGTAGAAGGAAGACAGAATCTTAGTGTTTCATTTTATACAGGGGAAATTAGGTATTTGCTGGTTTCAGACTGTGTTTTGCTGTGACCTGGGAAGGGTTGCATAACTATCTTCTGTGAAGATTGTTGGAAAACTCAGGCTGTTTGGTTTTTTGTATTTTTTGAAAGAAAAGTAAGTAAATGTATGATAGAGAGCAAGCGAGACAGAGAGAGAGAGAGAGACAGTCAGACAGACAGACACACTGGGAACTGAAACCTGTGTTGTTTGTTCCTGCTGGTGTGTCAGGATTAGACTCCTGGGCTATGATGGGAACCCTGAAGAAAATTCCTTTGAGGACTTCCTATTGGAGAATGCACAGCATCATCCTGTCATTGGAAATTTATCACTTGGATGGAAGTCCTGTGTTTATTCCACACTTTAAATAGATCCTCTTTTTTACTTACAGTAGAGCTTTACTATCGGGGAGTCCCTTTGTGGGAGTTACTTAATAGAGAAAACAGCCTCAGGAGAACAATTGCAATGCTGGTGATGCAAGAACCCCAGTCTAACATTTTTACATTGTCTCGACTTTTCCCAGATGGCCTTGAATAAGTCAAATAGCCTCTCTGTGCCTCATGTTGCCAGGAATGAGATGAGGAAAGTGGTACTACTCGACTTGATGGGCATAGGATAATAAAGGTATTGAAACTGCTGAGGTATCCAAAGATAAAAGCTTTTATCTGAGCCAGTAAGTATGTCTGCCCACTTCCCAAGATGCTTCTGTTGTATTCCTCATTTAAGTTAGGTATAGAGACTTTTGTAAACCAGTGCCCTGCAACCTGTTGAAAACCACAGCAAGAGAACAGAAAGCTGCTGAGTGGCTCCCCAGCATTCAGTCCTAGCGTTGAAAAAAATCCAAGGGGATTTCCTGCATCAGGATTTATTTTCTTGGCTCTTCACATGTGGTGGAGATGCAGTTTACTATTCTGGTTAGTCCTGACTTTTTGGCTGCATCTCAGAAAACAGCTGCCAGCATCAGTGATGACTTACAAGGGAGCAGGAGGGTCTACTGGTCATTGGGGTTAAAGACCAGAGGCTTCAAATGGCAGTGCACAGATCTATGTTTATCTATGGATCAATACTGAGAGTGAATCCTTGAGCAGCCCCAATACATAGGGATGTAATTGTAGGTGACTTTAGTAAGTCCACAGTGAAATGTGTGTGCAGCGCTGCCTGAGTAACACAGGATTAGGGAGCAGGGCTGTCTGATTTCATCAGTTTGTGCTGGGGCTACCCTAGCTCTTGCTTGCTTTAAGCCTGGGTCTGACAAGTACTGTGATCTACTCAGTTATTAGAGAGCCAACAAGAATTCCAGCCTAACATTTCAAGGCACTGAAAAAGAATCCTTTGCCCTCAAGAAATTGATTCAGGAGAGAAATTCTCTTCCAGTTGCCTATTTCTTTGCACAGCTCTGGTAAGTAGTTGATCTTCATAAAGTATGGACGGATGTGATCTTTGTAAGTTCTGCTTCTTCCTAAAAAAGGACACAACCCTGAATAGGGGCGTTCCTGGGGAATGAGCCTTGGAACTCTGGATCAAAAGAAACAAATCTCCATTGCTTGTGCTAAATGAATATGTTTGTATTAGCTAGAGGCTTGGAAATGTCTGTGTTCAGACTACCCTCCAAAGAAGAACAAGGAGCTACAATGTGGCAGTTCATTTGTATCTTGGACTTGATTGCATCATAGTCTTTCCAACCTTCATCACCCTAGGTGCCACTACTTTGTGGTGGAGCAGATGCTGACCTGAGCCCTTTGAGCTGGAAGTCGGGAAATGTTTCTGTCTAAGCCAAAGTATAGCTGGTGTGGTGACAGCTCATTCCTTAGCCCTGACACGTGTGCTCTCACCACAGGCAGAGAGTGGGGAGCCGGAGTGTTGGACTTATGAGCGATGATAGGATCTTTTGGGCCCTGAAATGGCAGAAGATGCACTGGAAAATTGCAGTGCTTTCCAACGGGATAAAAGATGCTTACTGCCTCTTACGATCAGTTATGCAGGAGTATAATATTCACTGGGTAAAAAACTGGCTGGATGGCTGGGCCCAAAGGGTGGTGGTGAAGGGAGTTAAATCCAGTTGGTGGTTGGTCACAAGTGGTGTTCCCCAGGGCTCAGTATTGGGGCCAGTTCTGTTTAATATCTTTATCAGTGATTTGGATGAGGGGACCGAGTGCACTCTCAGTAAGTTTGCAGACGACAACAAGTTGGGCGGGAGTGTTGATCTGCTTGAGGGTAGGAAGGCTCTACAGAGGGATCTGGACAGGCTGGATCGATGCCCAAGGCCAACTGTATGAGGTTCAACAAAGCTAAGTGCCAGGTCCTGCACTTGGGTCACAAGAACCCCATGCAACTCCATAGGCTTGGTGAAGAGTGGCTGGAAAGCTGCCCGGTGGCAAAGGACCTGGGGGGGTTCGTCGACAGCTGGCTGAATATGAGCCAGCAGTGTGCCCAGGTGGCCAAGAAGGCCAACAGCATCCTGACTTGTATCAGAAATAGTGTGGCCAGCAGGACCACGGAAGCAATCATCCCCCCGTACTCAGCACTGGTGAGGCCACACCTTGAATACTGTGTTCAGTTTTGGGCCCCTCACTAAAAGAAAGACATTGAGGTGCTGGAGTGTGTCCAAAGAAGAGCAGTGAAGCTGGTGAAAAGTCTAGAGAACAAGTCCTACGAGGAGCGGCTGAGGGACTGGGGTTGTTTATTCTGGAGAAAAGGAGGTTGAGGGGAGACCTTATCACTTTCTACAACTACCTGAAAGGAGGTTGTAGTGAGGTGGGTATTGGTCTCTCTTCTCAAGTAACAAGTGATAGGACGAGAGGCAATAGCCTCAAGTTGCACCAGGGGAGGTTTAGGTTGGATATTAGGAAAAATTTCTTCATGGAAAGGGTTGTCAAGAATTTGGAAGAGGCTGCCCAGGGAAGTGGTTGAGTCACTATCCCTGGGGGTATTTAGAAGACATGTAGATGTGGTGCTTAGGGACATGGTTTAGTGGTTGACTTGGCAGTGTTAGGTTAAGAGTTGGACTTGATGATCTTAAGGGTCTTTTCCAACCTCAACAATTCTATGATTCTGTGGAAGTATCTCCCTCTCAAAATGCTTGGTCGCCAGTGAGCACTGCAGAAGAGGGTGCATGGCTCTTGTAAGTGATAGTTGAGCCTGCCAAGTAATTTGGTTTTACAGGTGAATTGGGGAACATACCTGGACCTCATAATAACATAGATTGCATTCCTGTCCCTCACCACGGCTTGGATGTTTGCTCTCTCAGCTTCTGCAGTGTTATCAGGAGCTTGGGCAGCCTTTGTGAGAAGGAGATCAGGCAGCTGATGGAGATACTGCAGGAAAGCAGACTGTCTCACAGCTGCAACATCAAGGCATATAAAGGAAGTCTGGATTACCTGTGGCTAGGATCTCTGGCTCTGCTGCAGATCTGTCGTGCCACCTCAGGCAGATCTCTTTATCCCCCTGGATGTTGTTTGTTCCTGCCTTACTGCTGGAAGGCGACTGCATCATGCCCTCTGTTTGTACAGCACCAGGTTGTACGAGCAGCTGGGGTCTCCCAGCACATCCATCACACTAATAACGATAGGAAGGAGGGCACTCGTCAGAAATTTCTCCTTACCTTTTAGTTGTTAACACATTTTCCTTTCTCTCTCCTTTCCTCTCCCCCGCCCGCGCTGTTTTCTTTCTTGCTTGAAGGGGAAAAATGTCAGCTATCTTTTATTCCTTCTAAAAGAAATGAGTCTTGACAGGTCTGGAAATGTGTTTCGTGCAGTTGCTCCATGCACACAGGGGCTGTGCTGGCTCATTTATACACCCACATACCACAGCTCAGACATTTCATTAGCTTGGCATATATCTTTTGTTTGCAGTGATAGGCACATGAAAGTACAACAGGAACAGGGCTGGAGGAGAGAAGAGGGGAGGGAAGGGGATGCATTGCTGCCTGAAAATCGCTGCCTCAATGTTTTATTCCTTGCATATGCAGGACAATCTTCTTTTTATTCTTCTTATTGTTTACTAGCAGTGCTTTCTGTGTACAAGAGCCGACATGGACTCAGGTGAATGCACTGTGGCCTGGATGGCTTCTTGTGCCACTCAAACAAGGTTGATTTGTGATCTTGGCTGGCAGAGGAAAGGAGAAGGGCATGTAGGGAATTTTCCTATTGGTCAGGAGTGAGAGTGTACCCTGGAGAAAGGAGCATGAGGCAAGTACTTGGCCAGCCCTCTCCTCCTCCCCAGCCTCATCTCTGGTCACTCTTGCTTCTGGGTATCTCCTCCAGCAGGAGCTGATGTGCGTTGGGCCCTACACGGGGTCTGATGGCTGCAGGGTGACAGGCAGGAGGAGAAGGTGGGGGCAGTGCTGCTGTCTGATTTACATGCCCACAGCAGGGGTTGTCCTTGGCCAAGCGCATCCAGGGTGTTTGTGTGAGAACTGAAATGCAGTTGAGCCTGGTTAGATCAGCATAAGGCTAATTTTAAATCCCAGATACGCTGCCAGTCTTACGCTGCATAGCTCCAGTCGTCCTGCTCCCTTTCATCTTTCTGCAGCTTCATCTTTCCCTTTCAGAGTTGTCCCCCTGTTGCTCAGTGCAATTCCTGGGCGACTGGTTTTTGTCCCTAAGCCCATTCGTGTGCTTGCAGCTAGAGTCCTGGAAATGTTTGCCCTTGTCAGATCTGTCCCTCTCATTCAGCCAGCTACAGAGCCTGGCACATCTAGGCCTCCTGCCAGTGCTTTTGTGGTGCTGTGGTCTCTCAAGCAAAAAGCCTCTCTTTTCTGTAAGTAGCACAGGCTGACAGATGTTTTGACTTCTGCTTTTGTCCCTGTCTGGCTGTCTTGGAGACAGAAAAGGCACATTGAATCCAGTGCAGATGGGAGAGATGTCTGCTGGGATCTACCAAATATCACACAAAAACTGTGGAAGGAAGATATTAGTGCCATCTTTATTCTAACCCTACCTCCATCCCCAGCTTGATATGCTACAGGGAGGAGACACTCTTGGTATGTCAGGTCTTCATAATATAATCTAGCTTTGTTCTGTCCTGGCCCTTCTGTCTCTTGAAGGCTGTGTCAGAGCTTACATTCTCCATGCCTACGTTTAAACTGAAGTCTTTGGGTTTCAGGGTTAGCAAGCTGCTCTGAGGAGCTGCGACTGCTCATACTTCTCATTGCTCAGGGAATGACTGTCCTCTTGGCTGACACCAGAGCTTGAACTCCAAGCGCTTAGTGAGAGCCTCTGGGTTGAGCTAAAAGGACTGTGTTTTGCAGATAATTTTTGCTGGGGGTTAAAACCCAAACCCCAAAGATCCACAAACTAAAAGAGCTGTAATGACCTTGTGTCTCCCATGAATACAAAGGGACCTAGAACACACTCTAAAGAGAAGGGATTCAGTGTTACTCCAGACTCATTGCCACAGCTCATGCTGGTTAAACAATTTGAAGACAGTTTGCAACCCAGTCCCTTTGGTTTGCTGAATACAGGTGAGATGTTGGGATTCTTTTCCTGGTGTCATGGATAGGATCTGCTGTGGAGAGCCACTTTTATGCTGTTGTGTTTGACCAAAAAATTTACTGACCATAAAATCAGCTTTATGGTGTTGTTTGGGTGGTGGGTGGTTTTTTTGTTGGTTGGTTGGTTGGTTTTTTTTGGTTTTTTTTGGAAGCTTGCACCATGGTAAAAAATTAATAGTGGTGTTCTGTGTGCAATGACACAGATTATTTAAGGTTCTAATGCCTATTCAAAGCTGTTGGTTAATTGAACATCACAGAGTTATAGGCCTGATCTGCCAAATGCAAACAGGGTAATAGTTTTTATTTATTTCAGAGGATTAAATTCCGATCTTTGGTCATGTTTATTAACTGAATCTCGGGGCTCAGAGTTTTTACCATTTGACAGTAAATTCTTAGCGTTATGCTGAGAAAAAGAGGGATGGGTAGGATTCTTTAAATACTTACCTGTTGTGTCCTCATCATCCTTCTTCACTGATGGCATTTGCTTGTTCACTGAATTGTTGTCATCCTTGTGCAAAAAGTATGTTTTCAGCGGATGTGTAGGCAGTGCTAAATTGTAGCAGGTCCATTGCTGTTTGGTACTGTTTCTTCTTTAAAGTGCTAGACAAATGGTGCTTAAACCTTTGAATTAAGGAATGGTTTTCAGAAGTGCTTAAATGATTTAAGAGTGTGGTTCCCTTTGGCTTCTAGTCAGACTTTGTGCTCTTTAATCTTTTTAGGTGCTTAAAAGACATGCTTTCTTTCTCTTCCCCAAGGGTTTGCTGAACCTGTCTCTCCTAAGTGGTAACATGGCCCCTTTAACTATAGTGTCTAAGTACTGTCCAGCCTCCAATATGTTATCGCAACAGCCTAGTGCAGGAGAAGAGATCAGTGTCTCCATCTTACAGATGGGGAGTTAAGACATGAAGGAGATGGCATGACTTGCCCCTAGCCAGAGGGCGTTTTTGAAGCACAGATACCTGTTTTTGATAGCACAGTCCTACACTAAATCCCTGAGCAGGAAATTGCTCAGCTTCTTTACAGGGAAGTGCTAAGCGTTCTCTGCCATGCTTTGCTGAGTCAGGGCCTTGGGCTCTTCCTGACACGGTCTATTTGTGCACACATATAAGTACTTGCCAAAACTGCTGAGGTTTTGCTATAAACTAAAATGTTGGCATCAAAACCTCTCAGGATTGCACTCTGATGAATTATTCTGTGTGCTGAGAAAAGGAAGATAAGGAGCAGGCAGAGGAAAAGGCATTTAAATATAGTATTCTGCATATATCATTTGTTGCTTCACTCGTGATGTCTGTCAGTGGAAGAGTATACAAAGTACAAACTCGCAGGTGTTGGGCTCTTTCTCTAGATAGCCCTTTCATTAATGGTGGCTCTGTCATAAGATCATGTTGGGTGAGCTTTGGACCACGTCTGCAGGGCACACCTATACAGCTTGGGACCTTTGAGCATGGATGCAGATTATAGGGAATTTAAGCAAGCAAAAATGGAGTGAGTTTGAAAAGATTCTTGCTTTGAGTTTTCTTAAGATGCTGCTTCTTTGGGATGCAGTGATGGTTTGTAATTGTTTGGAACAGCTGTAGCCTTGCTTTTAGGAGAGAAGTGGGGTTTCTGGGGAGAACATCCTTTTGGGGGTGGGGGGGTAAAGCCTCAGCACTGGCCTAGGTTTTGTGCCTGGTGTTTTCTTTCTATAAAGACTGCCTCTCTGCAGCTATTATTGCTTGTGCTATGGACAGTGTTCCCATGGGGAGAAGGACTGGGTGGAACATAGGAACATTTTTTCAAATGAGAACTTAATTAAAAATGTTCAGAAAAAAATAATTGTGGGAGTTAATTATTTCTTGGCAGTTTTTAACAATGAATGACAGCGTTCAGTATTTGGCTTTTGTATGCTTTTTGCTTTTTACCTTGTTTGGGGTTTTTTTTTGAGGTTTTGGTTGCTGCTGCTGCTGCTGTTTCTTTCTCTTTGTGTTGATGGGTCCTTGGTTAGCCATGGTATTTTGTGTTGGCTTGACAATGGTGTGTGTCCCAGGGACTGTGTGTTTCAGTTATCTGGTCTGGGCCAATTGAACAGCTGTAGTCCTCTGGCAGGATGTGTTCCTGAAATGAAAAATATGGTTCTGATTTATTTTTGTTTATTTTAAATCCTGTTTGGCAGTCAACACTTTATACTTACCACATTCTGATTATGGACAGTGGCAAAACTAATTTGCTTGAAGTTTAAAAAACCTGAAGTATGGCTTTTTTTTTTTTAAAGGAAAATATTCTTACTGTTTTGAAACCTTTTAGAATGCTTTTTGATTGCCTATTTTATGTTGCTTTATTTGAGATTATCAAATTTACTCCCCAGAGATGTTCAGGGGAGCACCTGCATGCCAAAGCTGAGCACGTCAGGTAAGTTGGTGGTGCCTCTGTTAAAACATATTTAAGGAAGGGGAAAAAACACCACACAGGCAGAGGAGAAGGGGAAAAAAGAGAGTGAGAAACAACAGCGGGAGCACCAAGGTCAGGGAAGAAGAAGGAGGATGACAAGGTGCTCCATGGTGGAGCAGGTATTACTTGCAGCCTGTGGAAGACCCACACAGGAGCAGATGGATATTCCCAAAAGCACGGCTGGCTGTGGAGAGCCCATGCTGGAGCAGAGGAAAGGTGTGAGAAGGAAGGAGCAGCAGAGAGGAACTGTTATGTATTGACCATATGTCTTCATCAATGGCATAGACAGTGGGATCGAGCGCACCCTCAGCAAATTTGCAGATGACATCAAGCTGAGTGGTGCGGTTGACAAGCCTGAGGGACGGGATGCAGAGAGATGGACAAGCTCAAGAAGTGTGAGGTTCCACAAGGCCAAGTGCAAGGGCCTGCACCTGGGTCGGGGCAACCCCCGATATCAATACAGGCTGGGGGATGAAGGAATTGAGAGTAGCCCTGCAGAGAAGGACTTGGGGGTACTGGTGGATGAAAAGCTGGACATGAGCCAACAGTGTGCGCTCGCAGCCCAGAAAGCCAGCCGTNAGCATACTCGCTGGTGGGGTGGTGTGAGAAGCAGAAGAGGCCTTGACTCTGTGTAAGCGCTGCTCAGTAGTAACGAAAACATCTGTGTACTATCAACACTGTTGCCAGCACAAATCCAAAACATAGCCCCATACTAACTTCTACGAAGAAAATTAACTCTATCCCAGACAAAACCAGCACATGCATCCAGCTGTGGAGTCCTCCGTACAAGAAGGACATGGACCTGTTGGAGCAGGTCCAGAGGAGGGCCATGAAGATGGTCAGAGGGAAGGAACACCTCTCCTACGAGGACAGGCTGAAAGACTTGGGGTTGTTTAGCCCGGAGAAGAGAAGGCCCTGGGAAGACTTTATTGCAGCCTTTCAATACTTGAAGGGGGCTTATAAGAAAGATGGGGACAGACTTTTTGGTAGGGCCTGTAGCGATAGGACAAGGGGTAATGGTTTTAAACTAAAAGAGGTAGATTCAGCCTAGACATAAGGAAGAAATGTTTTACGATGAGGGTGGTGAAACACTGGAAGAGGTTGCCCAGAGAGGTTGTAGATGCCCCATCCCTGGAAACATTCAAGGTCAGGTTGGACAGGGCTCTGAGCAACCTGATCTAGTTCAAGATGTCCCTGCTTTTGCAGGGGGGTTGGACTAGATGACCTTTAAAGGTCCCTTCCAACCCAAACTATTCTATGATTCTATGACCATAGCCCCCACCCCCATGTGTTGCTTGGAGTGGGGAGTGGAGTCTGGAGAAAAGGAGTGAAGTTGAGCCTGGGAGAGGGGAGCGGAAAGGTGGTGTTTTAATGTTTGTCTTTTTGTTTTTCACTACCTGAATCTATTTTACTTGGCAATAAGTTAAGTAATTTTCTTCAAGTCACATCTGTTTTGCCTGCAACAGTAATTGGCAAGCAGCCTCCCTGTCTTTATTTTGACCCACAAGTTTTCTTGTTGCTATTCTTACTATTTTTTCCACCTCCTGCTGAGAGGAGGGAGTGAGTGAGTGCCTGGGTGGGTGTTTGGCTCTTAGCCAAGGCTAACCCACCACAGCGGGCAAGAGGTTTAATATCAAACTAAGCAGGTCTCACACTTGTATACTGTTCTGCACTGCAGCTGTAAGCTGCAGCTGTAGCTAAGCTGGCTCATTTAAATGAGCAACTGCTGCAACGTAAGGCTTCGCGCTGGCTTCATGACTTCACCTGGTTGGTTGTCCAGCATGCTAAGAGGGTTTTTAATGAAAGCAGCCTGCCCCTTCACCCTTTTTCCCCTCCTCACAGCTAACGCAAAATACTTCTGACAATGCCTGTATCTACTGAGGTTTCCTTATGGTATTCTACCATGTACGTGCAAACATTGTATTTCTTGCAAAGATCTTATGCTGGATGCAAATGGGAGACTTGTAGTCTTTTGCACTTGCAAATAGGAGAGAGGAGCTTGCTGGCTTAGTTGCTGTCAGAAGGGATGCATCTCACAGCCAGATATTTTGGTAAGATTCCCTCTTTGATATGAAGGAGGGTAGAAGCTGTCCTTGGCTACTCATACATGGGAGTTGGGCTCCATACAACATTGCTGATCTCAAGAGATCAAATCAAACTAAATCATGAGATTCTTTAAAAAAAAAAAAAATCTTAAAAGACCAAGCAAATTTATCTTGAATTTAATTTCTCTTTTGTCTTTTATGCTGTGTTTGCAGGAGGGGAAGGTCAACAATGTGATTGTGAGTGCACATAAAAATGCATTCACCTTCATAGACTTCCCTGTGTGCTGAGACAGCGACTCCATTATTCGTTCTTCACTGCTAAAGTAAGCACCACCCATCTTCCTTACGATCTTGAGTTTTTCCTCTCCTGCATTTGCACTTTTTCTCCTGTATAGCCCTTTGGTATGTGGAATAAAAAATGATGCTGGAGGAAAACTGAGAACAGTGATGTTGGTTAACTATTAATCTGCTTTTGGCCCCTGTATAGCCCTGACCCTGCCAAGAGGTGGTGAACGATCAGTTGTAAATATAATAATTGAAGGAACTAGGAGTAATGTAATGGAACACTGTGGATGGGAACCTGAACAAATACCAGGTGAACGAAGAAAGACAAAAGGAAAATTCTGGATGACCACTGCGTGAACTTTGGCAGAGAGCCTATGGAGGCTACGACTCAAGACGACCACCTGAGACCACTGGAGACCCTCACGGGACATGCACAGTTAAAGATGGTGTTAATGCATATATGTATGAGAAAGGAGGAGTATGTAGTTGTTATAGATGTCCATTGTAAAGCCCTACCCTAACTGCTCTTAGTTGATAGATTGTCTATTGTCTGGGAGCAGAGGTCTGAGGTGGCCCTAATTGAATTCTACAATATAGTTTTGTTTAAGCTAACAGATTGTCGTGGTCACTAAACCGTGAGGAGTTACTTAACACCTGCCAAGAAGGAAACTAAGGGAAAGGTAATTCTGGCAGGGGGAGATCGTGACCTCCAACTCATGGGTCCCCTACCACAGTTACACCCCAGCCTCAAATTGAAGGACAACTGAGCATGCTCATTAACTTAAATAGTAGGCAAAGAGATTTTAACCAATCATAACACTGCATATGNAAATAGTAGGCAAAGAGATTTTAACCAATCATAACACTGCATATGTATTAGGGAATTAAATATGGTAATCATTGTGTATAAATAGAAGCTGATTTGGGGATTTGGTGTGCTATCTTTGTGGAATTACCACCTAGCACCCACCTCTGCGCAGAAATGAAATAAAGCAATATCTCTCCTGAGAGTGTGGGAATTGGCTGATTGCACACCAGGTAAAGGCAGCAGAAAGACAGTTTGGGACATCAACAGTACAGAAGTTGCAGAACAAGAAATGACAGAGCTTGAGTGTGGTGGGTACAGGTTTGTCTTAAGATGGAGGAAAAGATCTTTGTCAGTCCCTTGTGGAGAAAAAAATCCCCAAATCAGATGATTGGGGAGTATTTTGCTTCAGGGTCCTACACAGAACTCTGCTTGAATTAGCAGGCCTAAAAATAATAGAGCTGGAGGAGCTACTCAGTTCACATCAAGGACTCTTGCAATGTCCTGCAAGTGCTAAATGCTGTGATCTATGATTTATTTGTGAGAGCTGGCAATGCTGTTATGTGATTATATCAGTCACGGTCTCTGTACTTCCTACCACGCCTTCCAGCTGTGACCCTGCTGTCAGGAGAAAGTAACCATGTACGTGATCCACATCCAAATACAGCATTTTTTTTTTCTAGTGAATTATATTGATTTTGCAAATATGCACTCAATTAGCACAGTCTGCTAATTCTAAAAATATGTTTATTTAGCTGTCCGTGTCCTTGTTGCTAATGCATACAGTATGACATTGTGCTAGGAGTTGGGGGACCTTTGGTTTTGTTTGTAGACTATAAATCAGGGCCATTGTAGGCTGGTTCCTTATTTTCTGTATGTTACGACAGCTATCTTGTCCTGATAAAACTGTGCTGATTTATTTGGCAGGATTTGTTTCTCTTAGTAGAAGTAGACTATCTCTATCATCTGATAAATACAAGCAGGCTTAATAGATTTCCAGGAGGAATTGTTATGATCACCTAGGCTTCCTGGTTAACTTGGGCTGAAGACCTTTATTCAGCAGTTCCTGTGTCTAGCCCTTAATTTTGGACTTCTGCTAGAGTGCGTTGTAGAAACCATACTGCTTTTGTTGAGGATTTGAAGTGACAGACAAAGTACCATGCTATTTATTAATTTGTGGCAGTGGTTAATTACTCTTTGTAATAAATTATTCAGCTTTTCTTCAGTTTGCATTTTGCCCAGCTTTAGCTTGAATGGTTCTCAGTGTGCCCTTTCTGCTGTTTTAATAGTTGCTTTCCATTACTGGAAATCATATTTCTATATGGGTGATTATACATGGTAAATTAGGCAGTTTAAAGTTTCCAGTATTAAGGTTCGTATACAGGAGAACATGTTCCATAGGCTTCCAGTAGGACTAATGGTCATCAGGTTGTTTTTTATTATGATTTTTTTTTAAAGATATTTTTAAATATCTTTCACATCAGAGAACATGCCTTTTGAATTTCCTTCTAGCAGATTTCTATGCCACTCACCCTCTTGGGATGGTTGAACATGACTACAAGACCTAGGAAGACCTGAATGGCTTAAAACCTCCTTGGCAGCAAAACATTACAGATCTGCTTTTTTTGTGAGACAAAAATGAGAATGAAATGAAATTACACCTGTGAAGGTAGNGGCAGGGGGAGATCGTGACCTCCAACTCATGGGTCCCCTACCACAGTTACACCCCAGCCTCAAATTGAAGGACAACTGAGCATGCTCATTAACTTAAATAGTAGGCAAAGAGATTTTAACCAATCATAACACTGCATATGTATTAGGGAATTAAATATGGTAATCATTGTGTATAAATAGAAGCTGATTTGGGGATTTGGTGTGCTATCTTTGTGGAATTACCACCTAGCACCCACCTCTGCGCAGAAATGAAATAAAGCAATATCTCTCCTGAGAGTGTGGGAATTGGCTGATTGCACACCAGGTAAAGGCAGCAGAAAGACAGTTTGGGACATCAACAGTACAGAAGTTGCAGAACAAGAAATGACAGAGCTTGAGTGTGGTGGGTACAGGTTTGTCTTAAGATGGAGGAAAAGATCTTTGTCAGTCCCTTGTGGAGAAAAAAATCCCCAAATCAGATGATTGGGGAGTATTTTGCTTCAGGGTCCTACACAGAACTCTGCTTGAATTAGCAGGCCTAAAAATAATAGAGCTGGAGGAGCTACTCAGTTCACATCAAGGACTCTTGCAATGTCCTGCAAGTGCTAAATGCTGTGATCTATGATTTATTTGTGAGAGCTGGCAATGCTGTTATGTGATTATATCAGTCACGGTCTCTGTACTTCCTACCACGCCTTCCAGCTGTGACCCTGCTGTCAGGAGAAAGTAACCATGTACGTGATCCACATCCAAATACAGCATTTTTTTTTTCTAGTGAATTATATTGATTTTGCAAATATGCACTCAATTAGCACAGTCTGCTAATTCTAAAAATATGTTTATTTAGCTGTCCGTGTCCTTGTTGCTAATGCATACAGTATGACATTGTGCTAGGAGTTGGGGGACCTTTGGTTTTGTTTGTAGACTATAAATCAGGGCCATTGTAGGCTGGTTCCTTATTTTCTGTATGTTACGACAGCTATCTTGTCCTGATAAAACTGTGCTGATTTATTTGGCAGGATTTGTTTCTCTTAGTAGAAGTAGACTATCTCTATCATCTGATAAATACAAGCAGGCTTAATAGATTTCCAGGAGGAATTGTTATGATCACCTAGGCTTCCTGGTTAACTTGGGCTGAAGACCTTTATTCAGCAGTTCCTGTGTCTAGCCCTTAATTTTGGACTTCTGCTAGAGTGCGTTGTAGAAACCATACTGCTTTTGTTGAGGATTTGAAGTGACAGACAAAGTACCATGCTATTTATTAATTTGTGGCAGTGGTTAATTACTCTTTGTAATAAATTATTCAGCTTTTCTTCAGTTTGCATTTTGCCCAGCTTTAGCTTGAATGGTTCTCAGTGTGCCCTTTCTGCTGTTTTAATAGTTGCTTTCCATTACTGGAAATCATATTTCTATATGGGTGATTATACATGGTAAATTAGGCAGTTTAAAGTTTCCAGTATTAAGGTTCGTATACAGGAGAACATGTTCCATAGGCTTCCAGTAGGACTAATGGTCATCAGGTTGTTTTTTATTATGATTTTTTTTTAAAGATATTTTTAAATATCTTTCACATCAGAGAACATGCCTTTTGAATTTCCTTCTAGCAGATTTCTATGCCACTCACCCTCTTGGGATGGTTGAACATGACTACAAGACCTAGGAAGACCTGAATGGCTTAAAACCTCCTTGGCAGCAAAACATTACAGATCTGCTTTTTTTGTGAGACAAAAATGAGAATGAAATGAAATTACACCTGTGAAGGTAGATAGTTGGTATGAGAAGGGAAGAAAGTAAATCTCTTTGGGCTCCATATCCTCATTTTCTATGCTGGAGCTACCTTTGTTCTTTAAGGACATAAATGTCAGGCAGCTTGTTATGTAATGTAGCCTTAATGTGTGTATATATATAAATAAAATATTTTGTCTTTTAACACTTTATAAGCATTGCCTTTCCTGGAGACCAAGCAAATGGTGTTAGTTTCCTTGATGTTCTCTGTTAGCGGCCAATGTGTGATCTCATAGAGACTTAATAGTCTGTTGCAGGAGTATCAAGGCCTTTTGGTTTAACACTTTTACTTTCCTTTTATAACAAAAAGCAAACAAGTGGAGATGTGTGTGTATTTTGTCAAACTACTCCAAAAGAGGCTGGTCAAGGATGTAGGTGGCCTTAACATTGTGTACCTGGGGAGCAGAAACTCCTGTGGTGAGACTGCTGGCAGTCAGCCAATCTGTGCTGTAAAGTCAGTACAGCTGGGGGCACGTTTGGAGGGGAATAGGGGGTCCCTCCACACCACGCAGATAGACAAGGGAGCTTACAGGTGAGAAGACTTTGAATTAGACATCAAGTCTTGGCTAGCTCTGGTGTAAGGTGGAGCAACTACATGGTGGCTGGGTGTCTGTGCTGCCATGGTCCTTATGCACTTGGCAGTACTGTCTCTCATTCTTTAACAAGTCCCTCCTTGCAGGTAGGTGTCTGGTGCTGCAGGCAATGTTCCCTCATACAAGGTGTCCAGCTGTTCCCAGACCTGCTTGTTGTGGCCCCCCCAAAACAGCAACTCCCTGACTCAGACTCTTGAATAGCGGCTGAATTTGGACGCCACAGGCTTGGGTGCCCATCTGGCAGCATCGTATATCTGGTTGTTCCTTACTTGCTAGGGGTTTGGTAGATGCTGAACTCTATGACTATGGCACTTGAAGTGAGCAGACAGTTGCAAGCATCCCAAGCGTGTGATAATTTGCTTGCTAAGTATTGTAGATGCTTTTGTAAGCCCTAAACACCTTGTTTTTATGTTCTTTCTGTGAATACTGAAGATAAAGAAAAAGTGCTAAGATTTGGAACTGATTAAAAGAGAGAAGGAACATAGCTGTTTGGTAACTAGGTGTGCTCAGCAAACTCATTTACTGGGCTTAATTTTGCCTGTAGCCATGTTTGTGGTATTGGCAAAGTGACAGTCCTATCACAGGAAACAGTTTCTACTGAATTGTCACCTGGGCAGGGGAGCCCAGAGTTACCAGCTGTATGAAAGCAGGAAGGGCAGGAGACAGTTTTCAAAAACAGCATTTACAATGGTTAGGTGTTCCCATACTCTTCTGGAGTGGTTGCTGTGCTTTGTAATGCTGCAGAAGTGGCATGTTACAAAGAACACCGGTCATTTGTGTGTTTGTGGTTCTTTATTTTGTTTGGAATTTTAAAATTCTTTAATATTTTCAAAATATAAACAGCTATGCAAGTTGTTGAGTTGCACTGAAATTGAATGTTGTAATACATTTTAAAACAGTTTTGGGAAGGAAACCTGAAGCCACTCAATGGATGTAGATATGTTGCTGCGGCCCTGAGTGCTGAATCCCATCATGGCAGGGCTCAGTTCATCAAAGTGGAATTAATCTCATCTGTCTCTAGCTGTCTAAACTTAAAGCATCTAGGCCAGAAGTGCTTCAGTCCAGCTATTTTGTGTGCCATTTTAGGGTGGGTAAGGCATGCTCAGATGATGTCTGTCTCCACTGGCTGCAGGGTACATAGAGAACTAGTTTGGATGCTGTGCCCGAGTTCAAGCCTGGGGCAGCCCCACAGTCTGGGAGAGCTTGCAGCCTCATGGTGTCATTTAAGACAGCATTTGTGTGCTCTTGGTTGATACAATTTGTGCTCAGAACAGCACTTGGGCACCTCCTTCTCTTCTCCCCAAGCTGGCATGTTTTCCTGGAATGAGGCCTCTAGCTCTTAACAGATGTCCCCTTCTGGCTCCAGCTGTGTCAGCTAGGATGTCACTACCCATCACTGCTTATCAGGGCCGCTGATGATCCCACAGGGACCTGACAGCAGGGCAGTCTGCAGGAAGCTGAATCTATCAGTTTATTGTAAACAATTTGCAGCTTTTGGTCTGATCTGTCCTGATGGATTTTACCCAAAGCAGACCCAGCAGTGCTTGCACGAATGCTTCCACCAGCAGAGAGAAGGCAGCAACCACTGGACAATAACTTCAGTGGCACTACAGCACGTATAGGGAATGTCTTTCTGCAGTCTGAACAGAGGAGATGGGGAGTCTCAGCCTGGTTTCCATCCACTGGACTGTGCTGTTCTCTAGCTTGTGTCTCATCTTAAGCCTCCAGTGATGTTAAACCACTGTTGTCTGTCAGCTGTGGATGTGAGATAGAGTGTTAACCTCTCTTGTTCTGCCAAGCTGACTAAGATGAACCATCAGGGAATGTGGTGTGCCTTGGGGGCAGGTGTAGTAGGTACCAAGGGGGACTTCAGACAGGATAGCCCTGAGGACTACCTCTGTCAGATGTAGTGAGCACATATAGATAACAAAAAGTTGGTTGGACCAGGGGGATTTGTGAGAACAAACTACAAGTTTACTATGGATGTTAGCAGATCATTTCTGTGCTTGCACATATTCCTGCAGATTCATTTTGTTTTCTTAGGCTTTACAGTCACAGATGTGGTGAAGCTATAAATACTCTAATACTCTCTTTCTTAATTCAGAATTTGGACTCTTCCTTGCTCCATTAAATCCCACATTTAACTTTATTTTGAAGAGTTTTAGTCATCGGAACAGTGTTGGGGACAGAAATGGTACATTTAGTTCTGCTGAATGGATATGGTATTAGATTGACAGTCCCTGTCAGTGTATAATTGCAGATTAATGGGATGTAGTATGTCATTATGGCAGCTCAATAGCGCAAGTTTCGGAGCTGCACACAAGTCCAGGCTTTCATTTCTTGTTAGAGGGGGCTACTCTGACCTGCCTTGCACAATTTTCTCCCTGATCTCTTGTGGCAGAGAATAAGGATGTTTACAGTTCACGTACTTAATGACCTCAGGAATATGATGCAAGACCAACAGTGTAATTTAAAGGGTGTGAGGAGATGGGGAAGAACTGATACAATATGGGAATGACAGACTCTAGCAATATGCTATAAGGAATGAGATATGTATGAAAAGCTTTATGTTGTGAAATGAGCCGCCTTCTGCACAACACCTACCAGCGGATGTGAAAATACTATTTGTGTCCAAAATAAAGAGTTGCTGAGCTTTACTAATCAGACCATGAAGTCAAGGGAGGGACCATATTCATGGACTGGAAAATGAGGGCATTCTATGGATGGGTTATTGAAGTAACTTTCCCAGTTTATTGCTGAGTTGAGCCTCTATCAGCCAGTACTTTAATACTTCATGTCTTGCAGCAGATGCCTTATGCTGAGCTGGTTATTTGAAGGTGTTCTCACTGAGGACCACCTTGAGACATTTACCTGCCTAAAAAGTACTTTACACCATGAGCAGCCCACCTTATGTCTGCAGATGAAAGTAACGCTCTTTGGGAATTGAATAGTTTGTAGTATGGCCCTAGGGCAGGAGCTGAGTAAGGAACCAAACAGGTGTTGGAAGGGGCTTCATGACTTTAGGATGTAACAGACCTCCTTCAATTTGTCTTTCCTTGTAAGACAGCCTGTCAGTGTTCCTGTGCAGGTTCCAGGTACCTCCTTAAGAGCCACTTGTTCTTGGACTCCACAACTGACAGTCCTGCTTGTGCAGACAGTGCAGCGTGGACTGCCATAAGATAGAATGGATTTTTTTCTTTGACGGGGTAGGGTAGGTTCCTGTGTAGGAGTGGGCAGAGGGGGTATTTATCCCTCCCTGTCTGACTGGAGTTACATGAAGGAAATGCTAACCATCCCAGAATGAAAGAAATGGCTTGGAAACCTCTGTGGCAAGCACAGAACTGCTTCCTCTGTGACAGATTTCAAGGCAGCGGTTGTAGTGCTGGTTAAAGGACACTGAGGAGAAGAGAGACCCCATAGCTTGGGAGTTTCAGATCTATGTGACAGATCCTCTGGGAATTTTTCCTCATGCTATAAAAAGTACGGCTTCCACTGCATTTGCTTGTGATGCATCATTCGTTTATGCTTCTGATGCTAGCGTAAGTATTTTACATGTCCAGTTTGTTCTCTGCCATTGTAAAAGTGGAAACCAGCAGGGCTTAGCAAGTCTTTAGTCAGAGGATACCGAGTCTGTCATTGAAGCTGCTGACTGGAGCGGCCAGTGATGCTTCAAGGCAGAAGAAGCGTGTCTCAATAATCTGATGTAGTATGATCTTGACTGTGCTTCTATGTGAGAGTGTTAGGGACTTGTGAAGAGCTCCATTGCTCCTGTGCAAAGAACAAATGTACTGGTACCAGGCCCAAACCTCCATGTCAGGGATGCCCAGGGAGAGCATCAATGGAGCTGCTATTACTTCCTATTCCCTACAAGTAGGTGAGGATGCAGCAGCAAGGCGTGGGGAGTGGGGTAGCCAGGCTCTTCCTCCTCTCCCTGTTGGCCTGCATGTCTGAGTCACATCTGGGGAAAGGTCTGTGAGCAACCCATCAGGGCTAGATGTAATGCCACCCATCTGGGAGCAGGGGTGCGGACTGCGATTCCTCCAGGACCCAGGTGTGTTCCTTTGGACCTAGCTGTGCCAGGAAGGAGGTGACTGTCCGCAGCCACCTGCCAAAGGTTACTGCCTCCCTGGTCTGTGGACAGAGCAGTGTGTGTGAGTACTCCCTTACCTGCTCCAGGCACAATCAGGTTGCCTAGCTCAGGTCAATGATTTGTACTGTTTTATACTAGCATTGATTATTTATTTTTCCTGAATGTAAATAAGCAATTTTGACGAAAAACAGCTTTTCAGGCAGCACTGTGGGTGACGGCATCCAGGAAGGAGTTGGAGTGAGTAGATGGAAGGCGTGAGACTCTTCTAAAGGTACATGGGGATCTAGGAAAGAAGTCTGTGATGGCCTCAGATTCGTAACCCTCTGCCCTTTGCTCAGGGCTTGTTTGACAGGAATGGGTGAACAAAATATTTGTGCATTTACGGTTTGCAGAAAAAAAGTAAATTCTTAGACATACTAAATATATGTAGATAATACCACAGAATCATAGAATCATAGAATGCTTTGGG